>VOMN01007403.1:0-33319 GCA_014899125.1 Orchestia grillus
AGTAATGTGCGGGGGCTCAGGCACAGTAATATGCGGCGGCTCAGGCACAGTAACTTTTAGCACCGTCGGGCCGCACGTGCGGGTTGTGGTTATGAAATTGCGCGCGTCTTACGGTGCCACGGCGGAGGTCGCAGTGCTACAAAACGCTCGGAAAGTAGCAAGCGTATGTGCCGAAAAAATTTCGACAGCGCGCACCCGCTACGAAGCCTTTCGTTTATACTACTGACCTGCAGCCTTAATTAACTTTGAACCTTATCCCTGTGACCCGTTCACCACAAGATTGCAGTATCGAACATTGTATAAGTTTTCCAAACCAAAAAAGGATATTCTGACTGCGCTGATTTTGGATGATTGTAGTGTGGTATTGCAACGGTTCGCTACTCGTGAAAAGGCTTTATTGAAGAGCTCATGCGTTGTTCAAACTCATACTGACAAGTATTCAGAGTCTTTACTCATTAACGACATAATTCATTTCCTGCAGCAAGGTTCGCTTCACGCCTCCATTACCAGCTCCTTATAAGGTTAACTGCCGCAACCGACGTTTGCGTGCAGTGCTTGGCCTCTCAGTGCCTTACTTTATAGCTTACATTCGCTTCTAAATTCTTTCTTCTGTCAATTCCCTAAACAACTTCCAAGCTTGCATGTTAATATCAACACTGATATAAATGTCTTGGAAGAAGTTACTTATTCGAAATATCACATCTAAAAAATAGGATATCGCACGTTCAATATCGTTTCGATCAAAGACAAAATTGGGTGATGAGCTTTGACTTGAACATTACTCTCCTGTCTGTCTGACTACGAGGGCGGCCCCGGGATCTCATCGGTGTAATGCATGTAATTTACCATTGTGTAATGATGGTTTGGATCTCTCCTGCTTCTAATGGGCGAACCCGACCAAAAAGCTTCCCAACCAATATAAAACGGCGAACGATTTAGGTCTATCGTCTCGTATATGTATATATGTAGCACATACATACATATATATACATATATGTATGTATGTATGTATATAAGTATGTATGTATGTATATAAGTATGTATGTATATATGTATATATGTATGTATGTATGGATGTATATATATGTTTGTATGTATGTATATGTATGTATGTATGTATGTGTGTGTGTATGTGTGTATGTATGTATGTGTCCATATTAGGGTAAACACTACCTGGTTTCAAGTTGCTGACGGGACATAAGCGCACCAGGTAAATTTTTTTTAACCTTATTTATAAATCTTTTTCGAGCCTTGGAAAGTTTTTTGTACCTTCTCAAAAAGTAATTAAATGATTTTTGTGCGTCTGAACATTTTTCTTCAATCTGGTAGTCAATGGGTTAATGTTCACGCCCTCTAAAGAATATAGTTGCTGAAACTAAGGTACTTTACTGATATAAATATGTTATCATAAACTAATAATCATGACTTTAATTTAAAAACTGGAAAAACTTGCATTACCCAGTACTTACAAATGCGAATGAAAGATAGGAAAATGAGAATCTATGTTTAGGTCATATGCAATTCGAACTTTCGTCAATTGTGAATGGGATGTACCCAGACACCACGGCCCCTCGAACGGTTGTCGTACATAATCCCTTCAGTCTGCCCACAACTGGCGTGCCTTGGCCAAGGGAAACTTTAGGAAAACACCGTTCTGCTTCGGGAGTGTGGACAACGGCTCGAGCAACGCTTGGCTGACTGCGTCCATAAAAATCTGTAGTTCAACAGGACCTAAAATGCTAATCCTAAACACCCAAAATGGTTGTCAACAGGCCACAAAATTATGGACATGACGCTACAAAATTATGCTCAACAGGCCACAAAATTATGGTCACCAGGCCACAAAATTATGGTCAACAGGCCACAAAATTATGGACATGACGCTACAAAATTATGGTCAACAGGCCACAAAATTATGGTAGGAGGGCCAGTGCTGTGAAGTTGAAGGAGTGCCCACGAGACTGATCAAGAAGGACGACGGAGCTGCCAGCACACAGGGAGCAGGAGTTAAGAACTTGTGCTCCAGGTACGCGAGGTAGCTGGCTACAAGGTATCGTATCTGGAGACCGGTCCCTACAGTCATATAAATAATGCCGTGATGTCTTGTTTGAGTTACACCACTCGAGCGTGCATTGAAGGAGCTCCCTGATCTTCTATGATGAATTCAGCGATGCATTTTTACCTGAAGGTCACGGCTGGGATCATTAATTTAGAGTGTGCGCTCTGAAGAAAAAACATTGAAGAATACTCCTTGCCATGACCCGGCCGTTATAAAACAGCGTACTGTCAATTTTGGTGGATTTCTACATCGTATCGCTTACAGGCCCATCACACTAGCTGTCAATGTCGGAAGACGCCCAAATATAGGCATCGAATGCTAACTTTGCTTTCAATTCTTTAGTCAGATCTGACGTCAAAAGACTGCACAGTCCCTTGACCTGAAAACTACTTTTCATGTTAATTAGTAGCCCACACACGGTTACTAAACTTTAAAAAAACATGCGCTACATGAAAAAGCTAGAGGCGGGCGTTTCAGGAACCGGAACAAGAAGAAGAATACTAAAACAAGGCAATATCCTGACCCAAGAAGGACAACATCGTGCCACAGGCACTAACGCATTCCAAGAAAAGCTCAAGATGCTCAATGGCGAGACATGCTGTACGTAACGCGGGGCTGGCTTGCCTTTTTTTCAGACGTGTTCGTCGTGCCGTCGGCATCACGGGAAGACACCGGGCGGCCTTGGTCGTGTCTCTCACGGCGTCGTGAGCGGTCGTCATTATGCCGACGCTAAAACGGCATCGCATGACGCAACAAATCCAACGCATCAGTCAAAAGGAAAGAGCAGCGTTGTGCTGTGCTTGCTGTGCAGTTAGTTTCCTACTGTGTGCTTTAGCTTTGCGACCGTAAGCATTAGTTTAATTCAAGCTGTGCAGACCTGAATCTTGGTCACAAATTTGCCAATGTCTATTGTAAAAAATGACGTCCGGCTGAACCTCGATATACGTACTAAAGCTGAGTCCTACGCACACGAAGTCGTTACACACTAAATGCAGGGTGTGAATTACAGCTGCGGCTGATAGCTGAGCCTTGAGGGTGCTGCTTCAGTGATCCTCTAGCCATTATTTAAATGGGGTTGAACGAAACTAACTACGGTGAGGTAATACTTGCATAACTATCATTAAATGTTGTACAAGAAAACATATTATATTTCCTCATAGTCCTAATTGTGGCAGTTCACATTTCTACGTTGGAAGCCGCGTAAGTACGTTTTGCCTCAGAGCTCGTAAAGTGCTTATTGAAGTCATTATTCCTTTCAATTGTAAAATGAATAGTCCTTGTAATGCTGTAGCCGTAGTAATTGTCAAGGAAATATCTCTCAGTTGACTAATTTCAATAATTTGAATTATTGCTCGTCAGTGAATAATTGAAATAATTCATCCTATGCTCATGTCAAATAATATGAGGTGGAATTCTTATTTCTTCTCATTTCGGCAAATTCGCATTCCTGGCTATGACAGAAAAAAAAAATTACCATTCGGAAACCAACACGTACATGCACATTGAACTGTTAATGGGTATGCATTCGTGGCCCATTGGGGGATACAAATACAAATTAAATTGGGATTTAATATGAGCGGTTTCTTCGATCTTTGTTTCACTCGAGGCTTTGAATTTTGATAACACAAAATGCATTGATTTGGGGAGTCCCTCGTCTACAGTGAACTTCGTCTGGTCCACCCCCTGAACTTATAAGAAAATGTGTATGAAAGAACATTTCGTAATCACCACTCCTCATTTTCAGATTTAAATTTAAATTGAGCAGACAAATGGGACAAATTCTAAAACAGGTGCAGGCAAGAACTTTTCGGTGATTTCCAGCAGCGAAACTAAAAAGTAAAACATAGATCGTTAGTGTGGTGTGAAATCAGTCCTCAAGTATTCTTGTCTACAAACCTGGAATAATTTTCATCGGTCAAAAAAGTCAAGATTCGCGACACTCGACGTAAGTATCGAAACTCTTTCGTTTTCTATGATTCGTTTATTTTTGTCTGTGAGCTACTCACTATTCTATAATGAAAAAATAGATTTACGTGTTGCTATGCATGTAAAAATTATGACGGAGCTTTTGTTGAATGGTATCAGTTCCTCAATTCGAACAACAGGAAAATTTATCAAGTTCACGTGATTCTCACTATTGTGATTTCAATTTGTAAGAATAAGAGACTTTCAGAAACCATTTTTAACGTAAGTTATCGTACTTGTGGTGCACCTCGCGCTCGTATAGCTTCGTGTGATGTATCGATGTTGAACCAGTGCTCGCAGCGCTCTTTTGGACGAGCGTGCAGTTAGTGGGCACACGGCCGGCCTCGACCTCAGTTACCGCAGTCCGACTAGTGCTCGCAGCGCTGGTCAGTTAGGGCATAATTAGAGTCTGTACACGAGTAGCCCTGCCTACAGGATGCAAAGGTATTCTACTAGCGCTGCGAGCCCAAACCTCAGAGGTCTAGATACAATGACCGTCCTGACTATGATGAACCAATAGCATCCTCACTCAAGAATCAGTCCTGAATCGTATATTCAGTCGAGGGTGGCGCTCGCGATTGACCGAGAACATTCACAACCCATGAACCAAGGATCGAGCGTTAGAGCTCCAATGGACTCAAGCCCACCATTTAACGAGTCGAAGTACATGCAGGTGCTGAGGGAAGCCTTCGTGTTAACTCAAAAACACAAAGTTCGACAAGAATACTCGTGAACAATTCTCTCTAAGCTCCTACCTGCAACCGGAAGATTCGCATTCCTCTCGGTCAATCAGAGTCGCGTTGATTTGTCCAGCGGTGGTGCGATCTTGTAAACACGGACTTCCAGCACTAGTCGAACACCAGTCCTCCTCGAGGTCGGGGCTCGCCATGGAGTAGTAGGGAACGAGCTCAGGCTGACCAACGCTCCGCGTACTGGTCAGACATCGAAACATGCTTCGAGCCTGTGATGCACCACGTACGTTTAGAGGGCGAAATCTTGGTAATTGAGTTTATAAGGAACTGTGTTACCATATGGTCCCATTTCATAAGGCTGCTAGTTAAGCCACGGCTAGTTTTTCATACAAAGCTAAATGCAGTCTCATCACCAAATTAATTCTCTAGTTATGAGGCTAAATTAGGAATGAAAACTTGTATATATGAAGCCTTACCTCAACAACTTTGTGAATTTTGGAGCAGCTGGGATATTTCTTCGCTCATGAAATTTGGATTCCAGGAGAATCCTGAAAACTTTGTGACTTATGGAGCAGCTGTGCAGCTGGGGTATTTCTTCGCTCATGAAATTTGGATTCTAGGAAATCCTGAATTAAATTTCCACGGAGGAGTCTTCCGACGTCCATTTACGGCGCAGCAGGCCACCGCAGAGGAGACCATGGCTGCCGTGCTGCTGCTGCTGCTGCTGCTGCTCTCACCGGCACTGCTACTGGCGCAGCATGACGGGCTGAACGTAAGTTGTATGGTCACAAAACTCGAAAAATTAGGAATATTAAAAAAATTCAAAGTAGCCACACGAGCAAAGTAGCTTCAAAGAAACGATTACGTTGGATACCAACGAAGGCATGTCTCCGTTTTATCGCTCCCGACTCCCAGTAATTATTTTTCTTAGAAGCCCATGATCCACTCTCATCTATGCCACTTGGCTTTCAATGAAGAATCGAGTGGCTATTATTATTATTATCAATATTAGTTAATTAGTTTAAAGCATCCCAGCTACATCAAATGTGATCTCAAGAGAATGAAAAGATGGGACCATTTAGCATGAATTGTAAGGAACATAGAATCCATGCACAGGTGTGTCCCCATACAAGATTCCCTGGGCATAAAACAACATGCTTAGAATAAAGAGGAACATGGGACAAAGAAGATAGCGAAGAGGTGTGAACATTGAAAGAAGCAAAGTGGGTGCGAAGATAAATACCCCGAGGGCCTATCTATAGCTGAGGTAAACTAACCGTGTCCTTCTGAGAATGCCAGCCCGATAGTCTACGATAGATACACTCACCCACCTAACCCTGTTGCCCATACTGTGTTCCCTGAGAAGCAATCGTTGTTTCCTGAGAAGCAATCGTTGTTCCTGGGAGAAACAGCACTCTTCACTATAGGTCGGTTCCCCAGTCGGCCTACTATACATTTTACCTCAGATTATAGAGACGTAAAAGAGACACTAGTTAATCTCATGACATTTTGCATACCGATTAAACGTCTACACAATATCCAGCAAATAAATGTGAGACTATGTATGGTCAACTTTTGATATTCCATTGAATTTTACAAGATGTTCTGAATTGGAATTTTAAACGTGCAAATGAAGCTAAGACAGCACTTCTAATATTCCACATTCAAGGAGCGGTAAATTTAAAAAACTGTACAGTACGCTGTTTCTGTATGTACAAATAATTAATATATAATCTTTGCACTTAGGCAACGGAAAACGTAGACATGAGCCCCTTGCACTGCGGCCACACCACGGGAAAACAATTATTCTTTCAAGCCTCGAGAGGGAACGCGGCATGGCCTACTACGAGTCTAGAAATAAACTAAGTGCGATCTCAAAGCAGATTGAAAAGTCAGGAAGGCTTGTCAGAAATTCCAGCGAAACAATGAAGTGTAGAAGTGCACGGCAGGAAAAAACCCAAGTCGACTGCCTCACTTTCCTACGAATGGCCGCAGCAGACGAGAGGCTTCTACAGAGCGAGAGTACATTGCTATAAATTTTATACACAGTACAACAAATTTTATACACAGTACAGCAAATTTTATACACAGTACAACAAATTTTATACACAGTACAACAAATNACAGGACAACAAATTTTATACACAGGACAACAAATTTTATACACAGGGCAACAAATTTTATACACAGGGCAACAAATTTTATACACAGTACAACAAATATACACAGTGCAATAAATATCATGCACAGTGCAACAAATATTATCGTCTTTACCATCGAAAATGTATTCGAGCTATCGTAAATGCTATGTGATTTAGCAACACCGAAATAAATGGTTAAAAGAAAAACACTTTTTAGTGTTTGAATTTAATTAGCTGGAATTATTCTGCCATTCACCGCGCTACAACCTACGCCCTACGTGGCACAACTACGTAGCCAATTTAACTCCAAAAGGACAAAATGACCCATTCCAAAATTTCAAATCACAATAACTAGTTTCGATCTAGTTCATTCTGAACAGTTTAGAGTGTTTTATTCTCATTCTAAGTCATTTAGTAAGCAAAAAACTGTAAATTATTCGATAACAAAACTTAATTTTAGACAGTTGGACTAACCTGGACCCAGTGTTAAACGTCATAAGGACCGAGGACCAAATTTTCCATATTTCAACTCTTCAACTTGGGCAGCATGATGTACACATGAGCTCTGGACAGGCGTGTGTATGTTTTCCAAAAGCATGATGTACACATGAGCTCTGGACAGGCGTGTGTATGTTTTCCAAAAGCATGATGTACACATGAGCTCTGATCAGGCGTGTGTATGTTTGCAGAAGCATTACGTACACATGAGCTCTGGACAGGCGTGTGTATGTTTTCCAAAAGCATGATGTACACATGAGCTCTGAACAGGTGTGTGTATGTTTGCAGAAGCATTACGTACACATGAGCTCTGAACAGGTGTGTGTATGTTTGCAGAAGCATTATGTACACATGAGCTCTGAACAGGTGTGTGTATGTTTGCAGAAGCATTATGTACACATGAGCTCTGAACAGGTGTGTGTATGTTTGCAGAAGCATTATGTACACATGAGCTCTGAACAGGTGTGTGTATGTTTGCAGAAGCATTATGTACACATGAGCTCTGAACAGGTGTGTGTATGTTTGCAGAAGCATTATGTACACATGAGCTCTGAACAGGTGTGTGTATGTTTGCAGAAGCATTATGTACACATGAGCTCTGAACAGGTGTGTGTATGTTTGCAGAAGCATTATGTACACATGAGCTCTGAACAGGTGTGTGTATGTTTGCAGAAGCATTATGTACACATGAGCTCTGAACAGGTGTGTGTATGTTTGCAGAAGCATTATGTACACATGAGCTCTGAACAGGTGTGTGTATGTTTGCAGAAGCATTATGTACACATGAGCTCTGAACAGGTGTGTGTATGTTTGCAGAAGCATTATGTACACATGAGCTCTGAACAGGTGTGTGTATGTTTGCAGAAGCATTATGTACACATGAGCTCTGAACAGGCGTGTGTATGTTTGCAGAAGCATTATGTACACATGAGCTCTGAACAGGCGTGTGTATGTTTGCAGAAGCATGATGTACACATGAGCTCTGAACAGGCTTGTGTATGTTTCCAAAAGCATTATGTACACATGAGCTCTTAACAGGCTTGTGTATGTTTTCCAGAAGCCGCCGATGTATGCGGTTGTGCCTGACACGAGCTTCAACTGCGCAAATCACATGGCCGGCTACTACGCAGACATGGAGACCGGATGCCAGGTGACGTTGGCAAAGAAATGATTTTCGATGTGAAAAATACAGGGCGAAGAGAAACTTTTGCTTGCATCGAAACTCTTTGCTTCTCGAATACTCATCATGAATATTTGACGAGGATCCAAAGTATATTTATACATTCCTACTACTCCAGAACTATACCCAATTTAGTTTTCACTACAGTGGTGTAAAAGCTGGACCATTCGTGAGAAAAGCACACTCAAAGCGTTCAAAGCGAATCTTCAATCTTATTTCTTATCAAGATATTCATGGCGGTAATTATTTAAGGTACAGTTTTATATCCAGACGGACCATTAAGACACCACTCACATTGTGAGTAAATTATAACCAAGTATGTTAGTCAATGTGAAGGTTTTAAAAATTAACTATATCATATCAATTCAATATATCCTACTCATTCAGTCTCGTATATGTTAAGGATAGTACATTAGAGTAGATATTTAAACATGTACGTCTTAAAATGTGGATTCTATAGGACGCCCTGGCATAAATAGAACTTATTCGGGCCAACAAGTAGCTGTAGTAAAAAATGTCCATTGTAATTGTTCAAGAAATACACGTCTGTAATTTTAATTCATAAAACTCTTGTGGTTATAAACTGTTTAAATATTCTCATACTTCATGCAGTTGAAGTTGAAACAGAATTTTATAGACAAGGGTAAACTGGTACAAGGGCAGGAAAGCGGGTAATCCAGTTGCTGAGTACGTAGGGAGAGGGAAATATCGCACGTTTGGAAAACGTTCAGTAAAAAATTTGACTGTTCAGCACGAGCAGCGTTCGTAGAGGAGGTAAATTTCTGCTATTGTGCAGAGGCAATCAGGAAATAGTGCTGATCAGGGGTCCTACAGGGATCAGTTGTACTGCGTTATTCTTTCTCAGTGCTGTGTTCAGTTAGGCTCGCCAGCTCCGATTATTTTAATTATTGCAAACGGTTGTCCAATGTCCCTACTTTTTACTAGCCCTGCACTCGCACAACAAACGTGATCGATCAGGGTGGTAATTAGCATTTCCAAAGTCGAAACTAATCCTACAGAGGAGACGGAAACCATGTTATGTCAACTTCGATCCAAAAATTACCTAATTCACGAAATTAGATAGTAAATTTACTCATGGTACGGATTATTTCGATAACAAATATGTGCTAAAATTAGGAAAGCACAGGTGTTTTGAAATACTAATTTACCAGTAGCATTTAGGATTTGTCACAGTACTACAATCATAACAAATGACAAATAATGAATCTGACTCAGCGGAAACACGACTTGTGGGCCCAAAGGGCTGCTCTACTTCTAGGGTAACCTAAATACGTGATGTACCTTCTCGTACTTCCAGGCGTACCACATGTGCGACACTCTGGGGAAGCAGTATTCGTACTTGTGCCCCAACATGACCGTGTTCAACCAGCGCTTCATGGTTTGCGACCACTGGCACTACGTGAACTGCTCCAGCTCCGACCTGTACTACGACCGCAACGCGCGGATGGCGGGAGGTAAAAACTCCAGTATGCAGGGTCTAATTTGAACCGAATATATGCTTTGTTCAAGGCAAGATTTTCAAACAATGAGCTTATAAATCCCCAGAAGTTGTTATCAACCGCTAATTGCAGGCTTTTTTGCCTCTAATTAGCAATCAACCTCCCTTACTTTCGTTCATTAGGCGCATAAATATGACTCTTAGCTTGAGCTCAATTGCTGGAATTACACCGCGCTAATACACGCCAGTTTAAATTACTCGATAGATAACACAGAATTATTCGTCATCAATGGAGGAATGTCGTGCGGAAACGGCATCAGACCCGTACAGTTCGTTTGTAGGAATTCCGCTCAAGCTCCTCAGGCTGTAGATCTACAAGATTTTTTCCGCTTTACACAACGAATACAAGAAAAAAGGATTATTTTCAAATTGATTTAGTGGTGACGTATTTTATGGTACGAGCAGTTAAGCAATATATTCGTTACGACTGCAGCAGATACATTTGTCAATACTTCATGCAACCAGTCTCGGAAGCGGTAATTTGGGAGCTCTATCATAAATATACCTAACCGAATCGGCCTAAATTTCAAATAATTTGTAACTTGAGATTGGTTTTGTGCTCAGGGGGCAAGAAGATGCTCGTGCCTGGACGACGGAGGTCGGTCCCTCACGACGTGTCGGCAAACGACATCGACGTGTTGAACGTCAGGAAAATAACGCAACTTCCCATCACGCACAAAGAAATTGTGATGAAAAAGATAATAAATCAGTTGCTAAGCCAAGATCGGAAAACATCTTCAGCAGGAACGACAGCAAGAAGACTGCCAACAACACAATTAAGGCATAGGAATCAACCAAGAACTACAACTCCCCGACAAGCACCAACGAAGTTTTCGACATCGCCACTGGCTACATCTCGAGAACCTATCCGTCATTCTTCAGCAGGGATATCACCAACAACATTTACCAGGACAACTCAACGATCAACGCAAAGGCCACCCACTACTATTTCATCTTCTCCTCGTCGTGCGACACACACGCCCAGTGAGCACAGGTCGACCACAAATTCCTTGAGCTTTACTCGTCGCAGAACAGCTTCAACCGCCAAACCGACTCCGGATGTATTTTCACGCCCTGCTTCTCGTAATGAAACCAGTTTCATTACATCTAAACTTTCGACCATACGAAAGCCTCCAATTTTCTCCACCGTAACACCTCCTAGAGTTTCTCTATTTGCGCGGACGTCAACTCAACCGTTCCAGTTCCCAGTTACAAGAATACAACATTTCTCACAGCTGAACAACCACACTCACGAAAGATCAACACCTGCCATTAAGATGTTACCAGGGATGGTAGCCAGAGGCTCAGGTCCACGTTTTGGATTCGGGTTCACTAACTCATTCCGACTCAATTCGGGTCACTCTGGCATCCCTGAAGATCCTGAAAATCACCCTCTAGTGCTAGAAATCTCTCGGCAGCTTTTACTGCCTAAGTTACCGCCTCCTCAAATCGTCAGGCAGAGCGACGATAAGCTCACGAGTAAAAATGACCTAAGAGACAGAATAGGAAATTTAGCAAGAGATCCAAACTCCAGAGATGTAAGCCCATTTCGATTCACTGTAATCAATCCTCCTAACGGAAGAGGCCTAGTCTCATTTCCTGTCGAGCCGGTAATTCTTAGACAAAATCTTACACATTCCCACAGAGGAGGACCAGGAGGTCAACAGGAGGACATCACAGTTTTGGAAGCCAAGAAGAATGGTAGAAATCGACCTTTTCCAGAAGAACATTTCAAGAGGCCATCGCTATCTAACAACCAAGCTTTTTTCATTCCTGAGACTCATTTGATTCCGCCCGACGACACACTGTTGGACCTCGAAGCACACAATGCTTCGTCAACGGCTTCTAATGAGATAGAAGAAAACTTCGGTCTGCCTGAAGACGGCACTGCAACACACAGTGAAGAGGACCATCATTCAGATCATATGACGATGATATTTCCCAGTGCAAAGACAGTAAACTTCACTCAGACCTTTAGTGGTCTGGTTGTGAACCCAAATTGTCCAGAATGTCATCCAGCGTTCTTGACTCCCGGTAAATGTACGCCTTGCGTGCGAATAAGATAAAGTTAGTTTCGCGCACGCGTGATAGTGAACTTCTGTACAGTGATGTTGATATTCTTGTTACTCATAACATTTCCTTTTGTTTCTTAGGCACTGCTTGTTTTACCTGAGTGGGTTTTAACGGGTGCACTCAACTTTGTTTACGGATATAAATTCTAATTACTCACGAAAATGGCAAAATTCACTGAATATATCAGAAGTGCATAAATACCATTCCAAACTTTCAATTTGACTAGTAAAGAACCAATTTTTGGCGTCTTAACTACGGAGCAAACCTCAAATGTTTCAACTGTTTCATGATAAAATACAATATTTCCAGGCCTTTATGCTCTCGGTTGGAGCGAACATAGAGGGTAAAAATTCCATTACCAGTAGTACAATATAATTAAATGCAGTTACCATTTTCTCCTTTCTAATTATCCTACGAAGTGAGTAAATATGATCCAGGCCAGCGCGAGTTGTACTCCGTCCTTGAAGAACGGAGGTCGAGCCTCTCTAATCCGGCCACTCCAGGACCCGGAGCCAGTCATGCTGCCCATTTTTCAGGGCAGGTGGCACTACTGCATCCCAGTATTTAGCAATGCGCCTGATTGAATCCATAAGCGGGAATTCTTTTTAAGTCACTTAAAAATCTTCACTGCTACACCGGGTTACAAATGCTATCGAATGACGGAATCCCGAATTTGGGAACCCACGCAACCCCCACGTCGACTCAGTGAAAGGCCAGTTCGACAGATGAGTGCAGCTTGAGTTTCGTTGTCAATTCCTTTACATCAATATTCTACCCGGAGTCGTGGCGGAATTTTATTTCGTATCTTGAGACCCTGAGAAAATATTTTAAACGAGTTTTAACGCTTCAGATACAAAGGTTTCTGTCGAATGTTAAAGAAGGTATTTCTCATACTTCATTGCGCGAGATGCAGCGATATCATTGGGTGGTTAACCCATACTAAGTGGCAGAGTACCAGTCTCATTCTGAAAATTTTGAAACCGTCAATGTAGCCTCCACCGCCGTTAGCGACTTACACAAAGTTTATAGGTCGTAGGTGCAGCTTACTATCAGGTGTACGAGGAGTTGTGTCGGTACAGATTGCAGAGCTTCTGTGACCGGACTGTATCGTCGAAAGAGAAAAAAACATTTAGTATGGATTGTAGATAACGAAGAATTTACGCACAAGGTGTGTTCCCACATACATGAGAAACAGTAAGATAACGATGAAGAGGAAGAAAAGATGAAAAAAGGATAGTAGCAAGGATAGCAGCGTTTTAGTAAGACTATCTCGCACTAAAAGGTAAGGGACCATTTAGTATGGGCTTTGGAAAACGCAGAATTTACGCACAAGGTGAGTAACCACACAAGATCCCCTGCGCATTGATGCAGTAAGTTAGAAAAGAGAAAGAAAAAATAAAGAATCATCAGCGAAGAAGGAATGAAAATGGAAGGAAGCAAAGCGGGCACGAAAGATAGAAGTCTCAAAGGCCTATCCATATCTGAGGTAACCTAACAGTTTCCCCTGGGGACGCGGGTCCCCATAGCATAAGGTAGACAAACCTAACACTATTGCATATCCTATGCCCTCTGAGGCGCCGGTTAACAACCCTGTGACACCCAAACAGTTTTAGGTTTTGTTAAGCAACAAGCAAATTTTAGCGCCCGTATTTACATACTTGAAAATAAAATTTATTAGAAGTTAAATTTCTAAAAGCGGTACCTAAATATGCATGTAATAGCTCTATACGTTTGCAGAAGCACTGTAGCATTTTATGGAGGTCCGCTAATGTACCACAGGGTTTAAAAGAGTCAAGCAAAACAACAGCAGAGCGACCAAGTACAGACGCGTAGATCATTCGCCTGTTTTTTTCAAGGATCCATGAATAATTCTGCGCTTGAAGTGGGCTATGAGTCTCGAGAGCACCAAGACAATATTCTTCATCTAAGTCATCATAATTCAACCAAATTCGCAGTTCCCAAATCACATCGCTGACGTAACTTTCAACGTATTGCCTAACACGTTTCCGGCAACGATGCTATTTTACTAGGTGTAAAATGACCCACCAGTGAGTCCACTCGCAGGAAACGTATTAATCATTTCGCCATGTAGACAAATCTGCCTGAAGATTGAGGTAAACCTATCACTAGGGGAAAAATTCAATTCCCACATAAAAAGTATCCATAAAGTGTAATTCATTATTATTTGAACAAAAATTGGACGACCGTAACGCGAATTCACTGAATATATAACCATGTTTCCCCTAATATTACAAGAATAAACTTGGGACGCTTTTCCACGAACTACAATCTTTGGAATGCGAGGTAAGCATAAAATATACATACTAATTATACTTACGAATTTAAAAAAAAACAATCAACTTTTTAATTCAATCCTAATGAATAATTAGCAGGGTAAGCAACAGACAAATTATATAATTCTCAATATATTTTACAACCGCGCTCATTTGCAAGTAGTACGGCAACTGACTTTAAAATTTTCAGTACAGAGTAAC
The DNA here is from genome assembly GCA_014899125.1 of Orchestia grillus. Classification (NCBI taxonomy): domain Eukaryota; kingdom Metazoa; phylum Arthropoda; class Malacostraca; order Amphipoda; family Talitridae; genus Orchestia; species Orchestia grillus. The sequence goes on from VOMN01007403.1 coordinate 14,623, forward strand.
TCAATTATCTGATTTTTTTTACTCTCTAGTTTCCTCCATTACTCGGTTCCGATGTTTCCAAATATTCAAATCACGAAGTAGAAATTCTGGGTCAAACATGCTCCAGCAAATGTTGAAAATTTTCATACACTCTCACACACACATGCGAGAGGACTACAGTAAAAAAGAAATCTAGAGCAACGAAAGTGAAAAAATAACCAAGCGCGTAATACCAGAAACTAGTACCGACAAATGACACGTACTAAAGATTTTAATATCCGAGGATCCATCTGCCTTTGAGTATTTTTCTCAGAATAACGATTCTGCCGTTGACGCTCATGCGTTTTTTATCGAAACCAAACTTGCGGATCCTTCTGATCTCGTCGTCTTTGGGCATCTTGTCTCTGGGTTTATGGCGCACTTGCGTCGCTGAAACGGAGGTCACTGCAGGCGAAAGAAACCCAGGATCTGTGGCGACGGGCGACGATGTGGCAGGGGACGTGGTGACGGAGTGACAAGGAGGCCGGTGCGAGCCCAAGAAGCTTAGGCTTCGCAGCTGTGACAGCGCGTGACACTGAGAAGGAATGGCTGAGCGATATCCAAAGGAAAACAATGACTGTAATGCCGACATTTTGGCTGGTGATCTGGAAAATACGAGAAATTTTAAAATTTGTGCATCGAGATTGAAGAACGTTCCTGAATTAGGATACTTATTCTGAACACTCCAAAATATTTCAAGTGAAGCGGTCACTACAGAAAAAAACCTGTAAATATTCAGTCCACATGACTCATAAACAGGTACAATAGAGTAAGCACTCTAATTCACGAGCCCAAACTTCACAAGAGCTCTAAGTCACAAAAATTTATTCGACACCACAGATGGTAACGTAGGAGTCGGCATCCTGCATCACTGATTCACGAAGGTTTTCCTTAGAACCAGATTCCTGATTGACTTGTATCTCGAATTTGCTATCCGCGAATTAGGGTTCCTTTCTGTACAGTATACATATGCCTCACTAGTAAGCGTACAGCAAGAAACAAGGAATGAAAGAAATACAGCTAGAAATGAAAGAAAAAGGGCAAGAGAGGAACGAAAAAGAGCAAGAGAGGAACGAAAAAGAGCAAGAGAGGAAAGAAAAAGAGCATGAAAGGAAAGAAAAAGAGCATGAGAGGGGAGAAAAAGAGCATGAGAGGAAAGAAAGAAAGCATGAGAGGAAAGAAAGAAAGCATGAGAGGAAAGAAAGAAAGCATGAGAGGAAAGAAAGAAAGCATGAGAGGAAATAAAAATAGCAAGAAATGAAAGAAGCGCACCGTTATGACACGAAAGAAACAACTGTGTTGCGCAGACATGAGCGCCTGATCTACGGTGGAGACAAAGAAAAAAGGCGATAAGGAGACTAACACCATTACAGGCCGACGCAGTAATTAAATGATTAAGAACATGACATCTTTCGCTTGAAGGATCCTTGCAGCAAGATGTGCAGAGCCGCAGCGAAGGGAGGGAGTGGCGGTGTGTCCCTTGGCAAATGCAACGAAACCTCGCCAGAGCGAACAATTTGTGCGGGCGGCAGGAGTGGCACAGCACCCTCTGAGTCCCACAGGGACACCTCAGTCTCAGCTTAGTTTCCATTCGGTAGATTTAGCTTGCCAAATTGGTGAACGAATTTAGAAAATTATTTATATTCCCAGGGCTATAAGAGTTCAACACAGAGCAAGTTTTCAAATCCAAACTCAAGCAGGCATTCATGTTGCAACGTAGCTCAAACAGGGATATTAAAAAAAATTAATTATTAATTAGCGATACAATCGAAGTTAGCGACGTCATTGCTGAAAAACTTTCAGTAGACGAGAAAGCTTGAATTAAAAATGAATCGATGAGTGAAGTGATTAAATTCAAAGGGTTTCACGTCTGTAAAAGAAGTGCATGCGATGTCTTCGAGGGTGCTTATTCAAGGACCCCCCGCGGCAGGTCCAACCTGTGCTGCCTTCAACCGTTCGCTCTAACGAGGAGCTACAACTTGCCTCGCAGCCCATTACTTCATATTTCATTGAATATAAATACAAAAATGTTATTTAACAGTAAAAAGACCAATAATATAATATTGGATTTGTAAGACTGCAGCTAGTCTTTGTCCAAAGCAAGCTGCATGCTTGTCAAAGAAACAACGTGGGCGTTAAATGGTTAATTAAGCAAGATATGACATCCTATCCTACAGAAAACTTCCTCCCAATAACAGAACAAAGAGTTGATGAACAAGATGAGCCAGGTGGGCCAAATAAAAAAACCTTAACTGCCTCATTTACTTCCAAATGAAAGTCAAATGAACTCACCTGCGCACTGCGCTCCGTCACAGCGAAGCCCCTGGTAGACGAGCCTCCAGACACGCGCTCTTCAGCCACCACCTACGATTTCGAGCCGCTGCGACAGATCTAAGACACCTCCCAAAACTATGAGCTCTTTCTTGAAGACCATGAATGCGCTTTTACTCTTCGCCAACCAACTTATTTTGACGATAAAGATGCAATCATATTGCCTTAAAAACTTCATGCTGCACGAAAAATTAGCAGCATTTTAATAGTGATGAATTTTGAAGTGCATATAAATGGCAAAAGTTCAAGTACATATCGTGAGGAATTAACGATTAGCTTCATTAGAAATTTCAAATAGAAGCTTCAATAAGTTAGACTTTCAAAAAGTACTTCACAACAAAAGCGGAATTTCACGATGACTTCGGCTGCCCTCACACACGACGACCCTCATCCTCTACAGCCTTTCTTGATTCTGAACGAAAACCTACGTAATCAATGAAACGATGACACTTCTTACGCGTCATTTTCTTTCGTCCCATGTTGAATTCACGCGTGAACGCCACGTAACACAAACTGTGATAAAATAGAAATATCAGTGACACATACACGAGAAAACAAGGAAAAATATCATATACTACATATTTTCACCAAGATGACCAAACAGTTTTACTTAATGGCTGATGGACGCTAAAGAAAAGGAAAAGAAAAGACGGTCAAGAAGAGGTTGCTTTATGTAGATTCTGCAGCTAGTCATCTTCATCGACGGTGTTTTTCTTTAACTTCTTAGCAGCCGGTCCTGAAACAATACAGAAACGTACACGCAAGTTCAGCAAGCGACAAAATAATAAAAGTTCGAAAGAAAAGAATAATTACGAATTCCGCAATAAGCTGTGATTTTTGGTTGCGTCCCGCAAAAAGTGAACATCAGAATAAAATATGATTTAGAACGACACGAACGAGAAATAAAATGCGTCACAGACATACTCCCCAGGTACGGACAGTGAATATAAAATGCAATTTCGAATTCGACGGGATCGTCATAAGTCAAAAGCCAGTACTCGCATCTCAAAACGGAATGGTGAACTGAAGGGGCGACAATGGCGAAGTTTACGTTCAGTATACGAGAAAAGACATAAGAGGGCTACCCCCTAACAGCCCTGTGTGAGCACGTGACTCGCAACCAGGATTAAGGAAATATGCGAGCAAAAACGCCTCTCCAGAGCCACAATAACAAAAAGTTCCAGTTTTACAATTCGCTGATGCTTTTTTTATCCCACTCAAAAAAATGAGCTTCTGATTGATTACTATTAGGACTCCAACAGGCTAATTATATGCAAGATACATTTCCGGGCACGTTGCATGAGATGACCTGTGAAAAGATTTTGTTTCACGTAACAGGAGTAAAATATTTAAAAAAATATAATCTGCATGCACTGACGACCCTTCCCCACTTCTGCAATCTACATAAGGCTTGAAAACAATCTGTGACAAAACAGGAATCCAAAGAGCTTGCAAAGCTTTATCACAAGTTCTACTGTGAAACAGGCTGAAGATTTTTCATACCTCAAATTTGATGTAGAACATCGATCTAGAAGTTAGTTAAGTTAGAAGGAAATTTTAAGAAAAATCTAGCACACGAAAAGAAAACACACTTCTGCTAGTTATTTCACACCTAGAAGAATAAATGGCTATACAAAAACTTTTTACCCGTTATTAAATAGAGTTAACAACTAGAAGGAACGAGCGTTGCTCTTTGCAAACAAATTCTAAAAAGTGTCCACCGACCAGAAGCGACAGGAAGCCCTTGAAACTTGCCAGACGCACGCATAACGCGACAACAATTTCCCAAGTCTCACCATTAAACTCATTGTCTCGTTTGAGCGCGAGAAGCATCTGTCTCTTCCTGGCCTTTTTCTGCTCGAGCTCCTGCCAGTCCGACTTGTCCTTTTTGATGTAGAGTCGCACGTTGAACTTCGAGTAAAGGATGGCTCCCCACTCGCTAGCCTTGAGCTTGTTGGCGCTCTCGGCCAGGTGCTGGCACATGGTGGCCTTCGCCTTGGGGGCCGACACCGCCCACAGCGCCTCCAGGGACCGCGAGCCGTGTCGGGAGCACGCCAGGGTCACCACGTCGTCCTGCAGCCCAGTGAAAATGGCTCAAAAATTGTCCAAAAATATGGAAGTATGTCAAGTTTTTCAATGTTTCAGAAGTTCTAGGAGGAAATACAAACGTATCAGAAGTTTTGAAAGAGAGAGGAAGTATCTTCAAAGTATTGCCTACGATTAAAAATTAAATTAAAAATTCAGAAAGGCAATGAAAATATACCAGAAGTTGAGAAAAGTATAAATGTTGGATTGAAAATTGCAAAATAAAATAAAACACTCATTTGGAGAAGTCGTTGAAGGAAATCAAGCATTTTTCGTCAGGAACGCGACGTTCACACTGGCAGTGCACAATTTGGTTGAGATTGTCAGGTAGACTTTACTGTTGTGCGTTCTAGAAGCCCTTTCGCTACTACAGGGACGGATAAATTAATCTAAACTATTTTCATGCCTACACTCTCACTAAATTCTTTGGAATTTTTTTCATTTTTTGATAACCAATCAGACCTATACACTTTGAGCCGCAACAGTAAACACTTGCATGTAAAAAAAAATTCTGCAGCAAAATGAGTTAAGTGCAGCTGGGGTAACTCAGCAGTACTTTATAGGTCGTATCAAAGTTCTGAAAGCAATTCATCTCTGTCATTGACAATTTGGCTACCAATGAATTACAAGCAAGCAACAGCTGTGCTTCCAATCGTACCGCATGCGTGTGAGCAACGTACACCTTTGCTTTAGAGGCTTCTTAATCCTTACAGCCAAACAAAAATTGGTAGCCAATGTGTGAATGGGAGAGGAGTATGGCAGCGTCTAGCTAACAACATTGCATTAATTTGATTCCATCCAAACTTGCCTGTATTTTGGACACCAGCGCTGTCCAGCTCTTAGGGCCGATGTGTTGGCTGGAGCAGAAAGCGTCGATGACGTGTGAACCTTTGGCGTCCTGCATGACGCGCAGCAGCTCAGGGCCAGACATGTGCAGCAGGCTCCTCACCAACTGTGGGGTGTGGAAAATTTATTAAAGGTACAGAACCAGTAATGTTGACGTCCATTGTCACATAACCGTCTGCGGTCTGCACGTAACTCTTCATTAGATGTGCTTGTGAACATGTTACATTCCACGTGCCAGGAGTTCATCGACTACAGATGCAGGCGTGCATCTTCGTAGCTGTGTTCAACAACTCAGATCACATGCAACTACAAATGTACATAGACGTTACAGAGATCTTCAACAATTAACATTTCCCTGTTTTACTACAGCAGTTACCTTAGCCAATATCTCAATTAGGTATTAAAGTTTTAATATCAATTGGGTACTTTAGGCTCCCATATTAGCAAATGAAGATATCACCTGGCACATTAATATCTCAATTCCCAGGAAATATGTCCAATATCGCATCGAAAATAGCTCAATCCTCAGATCAATATCTACAAATAAAGCTCCTTTTGGCAAACACAACGGAAATTGGCAATCAAATCAAGTATCCCGAGGCTCTTTGGTAAAAATCTCAGTAGAAACCCAACCTCGAGCTGCCCAGCGCTTACCTTGATAGGCTTCATGAACTGCAGAAGTTCCTGCAAAATTAGCGATCCGTGCAAGGCAACTGCGAGAGGGCCTTTCTGAGCCCCTCCTCCACTGAGGGCCTGAGCGTAGCGGGGGTAGGGGCAGAGGTGGAGGAGGCAGGGGGCGACGTACAGCTCCTCCTCTTCTGTGCTGCAGCACTCCATGACTGACATCAGCGTCTGGCAACAAGAAACGCTCAATGTTGTTGCACACTCTAATGGTAACGTTAGCAAGCTGTAAAATTAGATTAAACAACCTGGATTTAAATCAGGAAGAAAGAGAATTTGACAAAATTGTGGCCTACTGGATAAAAAGTTTGCAAATTCCTACCATAAACTTTGACTGAGAGATGAACAGGCTGGACAGAGAGGGTTTAGCAGCCACACAACCACTGCGGACTCTTTCTTTCCCTCAACAAGACATGGGAAGATATCACAGAGAAGTGTCATACTGAAACAGATATTTCAAAGCAGAAAGGGAATAGCAACGCATCTCCGCTAGGAATATCAGTAGCTTTCAGTTTCATTGTATAATTTCCTCAATCTCCTTTCGCTTTATGACATTCCCTTCGTCTCCAGAATTCCGTGTATATATTACAGAATCATATGAAGCACAGTATTTTAATACTACTATCATTTAGATGACATTGGCAATAAGATAAGCAGAAATTAAAGAATGACAGGTCAAAACCTTGACACAGGTGTCCTGCTGCTTGCCCAGCCTGCAACATACCTTGATGCAGGTGCCCTGCAGGTGCCCTGCTGCTTGCCCAGCCTGCAACATACCTTGATGCAGGTGCCCTGCTGCTTGTCCAGCCTGCAACATACCTTGATGCAGGTGCCCTGCTGCTTGCCCAGCCGTCGACACGCCTTGGCCCATGCCAGTAACACGCCGGAGTGGCGTGCGTCTAAAGCCGCCCCAGCGGCTGTCGCGACGCTGTTGCTCACCACCTCGAACTGCAACACAAACCTCGGTTAATTTTAGGTATTGCTAGACTAGCCACGTCCCGTCGGGTCACTGCTTGTTAAGTTTTATTTCAAAAGGTGAAGTAGAATTTACTAAACATAAAAAATGTGACATATTTTTGGTTCTGGAAAATGACGAGCTTTCATAGCAGCCCATGCCTCAAATTCTAACTCACCCATGGCCCACTGGGTTACTATTCATTAGTTACATCAAGAGGTGGTCTCCAGCCTTCCAGGAAGTTTGAGGAAAAAGTAAGCATCCAGAAGAAATATAGCGAGAAAAGGCTGTAGAAGAAGTAGAAAGAACTAGTGTGAAAATTTGACCGAAACTTCCAGTCTTTCAGTAGTGTATACGTATCAGTAAGAAAAGTCCATTTTGATAATTAATGTATACCTATCGCGAATCAAACATTTCTCTGCATAAAACTTCTCAACCAGAGAGCCTCTAATGTCTGGAACAACCTTCAAGTCGGGCGTCCTTTGTAAACATGAGCCAGGCCAAGCGAGCTCCTTGGTTCGTGAGCTGGTCGGTACTCCAGTCATGTGCCCGCTGCACTCCAAACATCAGGGCAAACGTCACTGTGTTCCTTTACATGCCTTGGAAGTTTTGCAAGAGATTTGAAAGAGAGATTCCTTGGAAGATTGCGTAGGCAATCACGCATAACTCCCATGTAACGTGATTTTTGTTCTTAACACTTGGGTTATTTTTCAACTCATTTTATTACACGATGATACAAAATGTCTATTTTGCCTACAAAACTTCGCTTTTGCGTTATACTTGTATTTTAACATGACTTGTATCATAATAGAGTAACGCAAATTTAAACATTCACTGACCTGACCACGAAAGTCAAGCTCTAGTATTAATTTTTTTTCTAATTTGATACGTTAGAAAGCTACAAAACATTACAATATCAACTGAGGAACACAACAAAAGTTCTATTTCCATTGCCTAGTGCCATCCCCGACAGACTGGGCGGGCGGGACAACTGACGGCTGCAGTGAGAATGATCGACAAGCTATACCACAAATAAAATTGAGGCGACTCTCGAGCTGCCTGCGTCTTCAGAAAGAATGCATTTGATACATGAACCGGCGCTGTTGACACAAAACTTGACTACTGAAGTGCGCAGATTATGACCTACCAGAAATTTTCAACTACTACACAAGCTATTGCGGTATGACTAACACGAAAGCATTAATTAACCTTGAATCATTAATCAAATAAGACCAACGAAATACCTCTGCATGTCATCAACAACAAAATGAAGACATATTCACGTAAATTATTAGAAACACTAAGTAAGCCATGAATGATATTAGAAATCATAAAAGACGCTATGCATGTCATTACAAACAATAAGCATCCAGAAAAACAAAGAATAAGGAACAGGACTTGACTAGAAGCCCAAGAATGGGTCACCGCTCGTGTTTGTAGCCCTATTCTATTTTAACAAATCAACAACAACAAATCAGTGAGGTGCAAGCAGGCCAAAGGACCCAAGAGAACGTAAGACGCACCGACTCGACATCCTGCCAGGCCTCGAGCATCCTCTGGACGGTGAAGTTGGCCACCCTGTGCTGGACGAGGTGCTCCATGACAGGCCCCAGGTGCTGGAACACGGACCCCAGCACGTCTGCGCTGCTGCACTCTATCATCATCTGCACACCAGCGCGGTCTTAAATAACAGTGAAGTGAATTCACAATGTTCATGAGCGGGTAACACTCAAAAATCTTGATTATTAAATTTGAAAGGAGATATAATGCATCTCCTTTTACACCTCACACAAATATCAACTGTCCAACACAGCTGAAGAAACTCGCGTTAACGAACGTAGTTCTAAAAACCTTCTAAACAATTGAGGTATCTGAATATGCTCAACTTAGTTGAACGCAAATATTCAAGTTAAAGATCTCTCTTGGGCAGGGAAGGGCTTCAGGTTTTTTAAAACATAACGCGACGTTTTCTAGAGGTCCAGCATCAGCGAACAAGTTCTCTCTCGTCCTATTCCATTGCTGCGTCACCTACGTGCCGCAATACCGAAGCTCACCTCCAGTAGGCGGGCTGTGGGGTTGTAGTTGAACACAGCGATGATTTTGCTGCTGGGTACAGGCACCTCGGCAGCGTCGGTGCTGAAGTTGCAGTCCAGATCTGCAGGCAGCTCGAGCAGGCCGTTGTTGAGCAGGTGTTGGACCAGAGGCGGGCACAGGTCAGTGTGGTGATGGCGGCGGAAAGCCCGCAGTGCACACTGGTACACCGCTGATGCACATTCTCCCAAGATTAGGTCTGCAATATGAATTTTTTTGAGGTGTAAAAGAAGGTAAATGTTTCTTCAAATGAAATATAAGTTGATGCATGTAAAATTACCCAGAGATAGCCCAATGAATGCGTACACTTATGAAGGCACGAGCCTTTAGAGAAAGTGAGGAACAAAACACTTTAGATGCTTACTTATAAGTAATATCAACTGTCCTTGCCAAAATAATTCAACACTGAAATTCCTGATCCATGATAATTACTTTCTTTAACAGTTCTTCACCCCCATTACCAATACATTCCTAAAACATATGAACTCGTCTTTCTTCTACGAGCTGTTCGAACACCTAAAGCTGCCTGACCTCATCCCGTGCAACCAAACGATACAGCCAGGTACTCACTGGGCAGCTCAGGCACGGTCATGAGCCTCTGGGCGAAGTAGGCAACGAGGTCAGCAAAGGAGGGAGGCAGGGAGCACTGCTGCAGGGCGAGGGCGTGGGCGGTGAAGGCGCGCTTGCTGGCAGTACAACTACGGCCCAACTCTGTTCCTGTCAGCACGGACAGCAGCGTGCGCAGCACGTGCGACGCGTACGTGTCTCCAATGAAGTCTATGAGGTTGTTGCAACAAAACTTGCTTACCTGGAACAGCGTAGAGGCCAATGTGTAAGTTTTCAATTACAGAGTACTGATGTTATAATAGTAAGCTATGTAAATTACTCCACGTTGTGCGTACGAGCTGCCAAATTTCGAGTCTTATTGACAGCAGGCACTTTACAGTATAATCAATACAATTATTACCATCGTATTCATAGAATAAGTGAAAGCTGATCAAAATGTGTGCACTAATAGTGGAAAATGCTGGACTTGAGATGTAAAAAAACATAAGCATTGTACTGCTTCAAAGGCTTAAGGATTTAGAACATCTAATGTGAGATGAAATGTTTAAAAAGCAAATAAAGAGCACAAAATAAAAATTTAAGAAAAGAGTCTTCACAGTGGACACATGGGGCATATAGTAAGACGGAGGGCTAAATTTGGTAATGTTACTCATAAAAAGACCTAAAGACTTTAATTGATTATGAGTTAGTTTAACGCTCTCTAACCATATGGAATGTAATCCAAAGAGAGCAAAGAGACGGGACTATTTAGTATAGACTGTGGGAAATGTGGAATTTGTGCACATGTGTGTTCCCACACCGGATTTCCTAGGCATAGAAACAGTAAGTTTGTAAAGAAGAGGAAAATAATAAGAAGAAAAGGAGCAAAGTGGGCCCAAGAGGCAGGAGTCTTGAAGGCCTATCTATAGCTGAGCTAACATAACAGGGTCCCCTGAGCATAGGATAGACAAACCTAACTTCCCCCTACTGCCTATCCTGCACTATCTGAGGAGTGAGAAGACAATAATGTGATGGAAAAACACATAAGTGATGCATCAGGTTTAAGAGTAATCACAGACACTGAGTAGGCAGGTTGGTTTAAGTAGATATTGAAGAAATGAAGTTTACAAAAATTCATAGGTTAGTCCATTGCTGCAGTAATATCTACACCAAGGTAGAGCTTCTGAGCTGATGCATGTCAATGTATCCCTTGGTTTCAGATACTAAATTCAAAGCAGCATGTGAACACTTCCCCTAGATGAATAGCATAATCAAGGAGTACAATTATTTACCATGAAAACAAGAAATTTGGTTTAGTGTAAATAAGTTATTGTGTTCAATTTAGCAACAGGAAAGACAACACCAAGAGAATGCTGTAGGAGCAATGGTATACTACAGCTCTAATGGTAATCTATGATATTTGAATCGAGAAACTGTGATTAAAGTTCCAGGAAATGTACATCAAAGAAAAGAAGGCTATAATGATTGCATCAGGAGTTGATGATTGTTTGTGAGATGTAGCACTCTGTGCAGTATATACAACTTTGTGATGAGAGGCAAATGCAAGTATCCTAGAGCCACTGAAGTAGATGGCAAGTATGAGCCAATTCAAACACTTCATTTTGATGATATGGCAATGATAACATATTCAATACATGACTACCCTCATATTCTAAAAAACGAAAGTCATTCTTTACAGATGTTGATATTGTAATTGCCAATTTGTTTGTGATGGTAAAAAGTGCACAAACAAATGAATAAAATTTTCATACAACATACCCATATGATTAACTCACTACCTACATGTAGTACACCACTACACATACTACATATGAGCACCACAACCTAGTCAACGTGTTAAAGAACTTAAGACTTACAACTGCAATAGGATTGTTGTATATAATATGAAATAAGTGAGGCATGAATGCAAGGATTAAGTGAAAGGGCCATCTCAGAATACCAGTCTAGGAGTGTAGGTACCCACATGCTCCTGCTAATCACTCAGAAAAAAATCTTGATGCTAGCCACTAGTGGAGAAGGCACAACCAACAGTTATCAGTTACCTTCATTATGAACTCAGTTAGAGAAGTTTTTTCTTCCTCAGTTAAGGGAACTTCCACTGCAGTATCATCATCATAGAGGTGCTGAGTGTAGTCATCCTGAAAAGTCAGATATCATTAAAACTATAGGAGTGTCGGGTTACACCTTCAACTTTAGGCAAGGATATGTTAGTGATGCTTTTTCAGTTCACTTCCACAATACACTCTATCTAATTAAACTAGCTAAAGCTGGTTAGCAATGCAAAATTCTAGAATTAAAAAAAAACATTTGTGAGTCATTTCATGCTGAAACTACTTTTAAATAGTTAATATCAACATTGATGTTGAAAATTTGAATTGCATCAGAAATAAAAACCACCAAATTTCTTCCCAAATGACAGTAAACACATACTCAATTGCAACTCTGGTGCTAGTATATTATCAAATATCACTGCTCTTTTGCTATTTTTCAACTGAACCAAAATACAAAATTGTTTTGAAAGAGCAAAAGTATATGCAGCAAATGATGCAGTTTATTTTTATAATTTCAGACTAAACACATAGGTACCAAATTGATGGTAAAATAGGGAGAGAATGAATTGAAAAAAAAGCTTCAGTTTTTTGGCAATCATACAAGATGGAAATGACTCCTCTTGTAAAAGAAGAAAAAATCTTGGGTCATACAATATTTGGAACAACAATATGATTGGGAAAAATAATGATAGATGCTACAAGCATAGGTAAACCATAAGAAATGTAAGTAGCGCTCACATCAGCATGCTAAAATGATAACAGACTTGTTCAAGTATGAAGAGAGCACAAAACATTCACACCCAAGATGTACCTGTATCATTCTTAAAGCCAAGACCAGAGAGGATTGGAGGACATGAGATGCAAATGCATTGGTGCACACAGACCACAAGTCTATGCCCAGGATCCTCGTGATTTGTAATAGAGAGGCTGCTGATGCGGAGGGCAGAATGTCCTCCAACATTTTAGACGAGATTTGATTGCTGATGTAACGAGGGCCATCTTTCTCTGTGAACTCGCTGATAAAACTGGCACACAAGGATGCTGCAGGAAAAACAAAGGATCCATAAGTGTCTAATTCCAAGAAGAACGCCACATTTTATAGGAATAAAAATTAAACAGTGAAAAAATAGCAATAACACTTCTGACTAAAATTGATCAAATTGTGCACTTTACAGGCTCCCTTCTCAAATGTTTAATTAAAGGTACATGCACATGAAGAATTGAAAGTAAAACTTAAGGAATTTACAACAGAATGTTTCCATGATGCTCACTTTTCCTAGGCCAAGAGGCTCACATTTATGGGTGTAATAAATGGAAGGGAGAGGAAAGGGAGGTCATCATTGGAGACTTTCAGTCCACAGTTAACTATTGGTAGTACATAATGTCTATGGATTCATTTTTTTATTTGTTAGTAAAGAATTATCAAGTCTTATATGCAAATTGTTGTCAAACATCAGGAGTCATAATATTGAACTCATTTCTGAACTTGTACACAGTGTAATAAGAAACCTCTCCCGAGTCAAAATTGTTCCAATTCAATATGATACTAAACTTGAAACATATATTAATTTACACAAAGAAAATATAAAAAAGATACCAGAGTTTCTACAATATTATACACTGTAATTATACAGTGATTAGAAAAATGTAAATACATTATCTTAGCAAAAAATACATATTTTTATATATTTGTACAAATATCATTGATGATACTTTATCAAGTTATTTCATGAAGTTATCTTTGGTTACAATGATTGCTCCTATATGAGCTCAAAGCTACTGACAAGCTGAAATTAAGTAGTCTTTATTCATTTTGAACATCACCTAGACAGTGGCAGCCTTCAGTGAAGCTATGGCACTAAGAGAATGTTGATTAGTCTTCCCTTCAACAATGTTCATGTAATAGTCACAGAATTTAAATCTGGCAAATTTAGGGCCACAAATCGAGAAGCACATGATCATAAAAATTCTCTAACAACCAATCTTGGGTGACTATGGCTTGCAGAGTAGGTGCAGAGCCTCATTGGAAGACTTATGGCATCCATTGGAGACTTGATCTATCCTTAGCTTAATAACCATTTTAAGACATTAATGTATCCAGGAACACCAACTTTAAGATCCTGAGGGAATATCTGAAGTAGTACAACATGACCTTTACTACCCACAACTCCTAAAGCTAACACAGTAGCCATAAATTTGGGGTGCATCACCCTGGTTGATACCTTGAGTTAACATTTTAAATTAAAAGGATTAACTGAAGTGAAAAATAATATTATAAATAAATCAAGCACATAAATGAACTCAAAAAATGTCTTCAAATAGCTCTCACTTCTTAAATTTACTTTTCTGTATGTTTCTACACAGCATCCTATTCATCACACAGCCTTTATTTCAGTCTCATTGGATAGAATTTCTTTTTTGGAGGGGTTAAGACCTAATTTGAAAAGATTGTAAAGCACAAGAAAAGAATATTCAAAGACATTCAACCTATCATCTTACTAACACATTCTATAATAATTAGGGCCACAATTTTATAAGCCATGATAACCATTGAATGCAGGGTACAATATGTCAAACTCATTAAGCTAGCCTACCCTGATTTAATTTAATTTAAAGAAAGCATAAAAAAAGATGAAAGTGAGTGTTTTTATATCTATAAAATTTACATTTTTTATGTTTTAATATCTTTTAAATTATTATTTTACCAGTCAGAAAAAGTTCAGTTAACATTTACCTTGAGCTAGCATACTCTACAGGGCATTCTATTCATTGTACAAGCCATTTTACTTTCATTGGAAAAGATTTTTTTTTTCCAAGTCATGAGTTTATATTGCACAACTTTTGTCCAGCTCTTGCGCTTCCTTCAAGTAAAGTAAGGTTAGTTTCTATTCAACAAAACATAATGTGTAATTAATGGTCAGCAGAACTGGAGAAAATGTGGCTCTAATTTCTGTACACTTTGTGTCATTACATTGTATTGGGACAAAAATGCTTTAAATAGCCTTTTTCTATACTTTGAAACCTTTAAAAAAATGAGTTTCTACAACTCAGAATGTTTTTAATGAGACCAAAATGAAGACTCAAAGGCTGCATGGTGAACAGAATGCCCTAAGCAGCATGCTGGCTGAAAGTAAATATTAACCAAAAGTTCTTTCCAACAACACCAAAATGAAGGCTGAACAACGATTACAAAACTCTGCACAGAAACTCAGAGTGAAATAAATATTATGCAGAGAATTAGCCACATCTTTAATAAGTTAATATTTATCTTAAGTTGGCATAGTGTACAGGGCATTATATTCATTGGATAGTCTTCAGGTTAGTATCATTGGAAAGATATTTTTCCTAAGCTGTGGATACAAATTTCTGGAAGATTTCAATCATGGAAAAAAGTAAATGGTTAGATATTAAAACCCTTTTAATACAAAGAAAACATATTCATGCAATGTCTACAAAAATTAGAACCACATTTTTACAAGCTCTACCAGTTGGGATTCAACACTTCTGTATGTCAAATAATCTAAGAAAACTTATCCTCACTAATCTAACCTAATGTTATGTAACCAAGAAAAAGGGCAAGGGACTTTTTTACTTCATTAAACTTTTGTAAATAAATTTTCCCACTTAAATGAAAACTAACCCAATGATAGTAAAATGAAGGTTCTATAATAAATGAAATATCCTGTACTAACTTGAAGTAAATAATAACCCTTAATTTGCCATTATTAAAAATTTCAAGTTTTTACACCATCTAATTTAATAGTTCTGAAGAGATGTGTTTGTCAAAAGGTAAAAAAAAATGTAATTACTCCACCATCAAATAAGTTTTCTAATAATGCATGCTGATCAAAATTTGTTATCTTACCTTTCTCTTCTCCTTGAGCATTTTTCATATTATCAGATAATATGCTGAAATAAGAGAGTTCATCTTCCAGCAATTCAGTTCCTTTAACTAATTCATTTCCCTTGAAAACTTTCTTCTTATTGCTTTTATTAGATTTCATTTTTTTCATTGGAGACTGGGACATTATGTTTTCTGAGTGTAACATAAATCTGTAAGAAAAATATTGGTTAATATTTACCTTAAATTGGCATTGTGTACAGCACAGGGTGTTCTATTTATTATACAGCTTTCATCTTAGTATCAGTGGAAAGGATAATTTTCTGAGTCATGGAAATTAAATTTGTAAGATTTTATAACATAGAAAAAAGTATTTACAAAGCCAACATAATTGCGCAAAATATAAGAAAATTAGGGCCACTTTATCACAGGTTATATTGATTAGGATTCAACATTCTGTGGTGTCAAATTTACAAAAAAAAAACTCTCCTACACTATAGAATCAACAGGCCTAACCTAACCCTACCATAACCAGGTGGAAGCACTAGAGCAGAAGCCACTTTTCTACAATATCAAGTCACTTTTAGCCTTATTCTTATCTTGTTATACATTCAAAAATATAATTCCATAATTAAAAAAAATTCTATCTAATGATATTAAAATGAAGGCTATTGGATATATAGAAAGTCCTGCACAGGATACCAACTTAAAGTAAATATTAGCCAAACTAAAAATACAACAAACACTACATATAAAATTACAAAAAACAGCAAATGTACACTCAGCAGAGAAGTTCTAAGAAACTGTCACTATGCAAGGTAATAAGGATAGGTCAACCTATCTAATATAAGTGCAGGAATCCTACTTCTGAGAAGTAACATTAAAAAATTACGTAGGATCCACCATGCTCCACTGTTCCATCAAAGAGCAAGGCAATAATTTGTTTACAGAGCATGGTAAGTGTTTTATTAAACAAAATTTTGGCAACACCAACTTCATGATGAGGCCTGAATAGTGTGAAAGCAACATATTGGACATAGAAGTAGAGTTGATGTTTCGTGTTTATTAATGTACTGAGAATCTTTGTTGGGAATACAGAAGCTGGTAGACTATGTATCCTTAAACTTATTCAAAATTTTTAGGAGCAAAGCTTTAGAGAACTGGAACCTTCAAGTCCCTACATTTTCATAGAAAAGCCAGAGACCGGTAGAAAGGCTTTATAAGTCACCAATTTGCAATTTTATCACAAATCAAGACGAATCTTACAACAGAAACGTGCTTCTTCTTCTGCCGTGATGATCCAAGGGATCTAAGTGTCTGTGGTTCTGTATTGAACCGCCCGACCTGGTAACTTGCAGGTATCAGATGCTGCTCAGCTCCAACAAGAGAAAGATAAGACAAAACAGAACGGTGCACCATAATAGAAACACAGTGATTAAATGCACAAGGCAGCAGCTCTGAGTTCATTGAAGAAACGTGCTCCAACCGACAAGGCGACACCGAACAACATCAGAACCCCCGATTAAGACCGCCGTTGAAAATGCTCATCACGTGAACACATATTAAGTTGTAAACAAGTCGTATCGTGTGTAAAAAGTTTTGTAAAAATTCGTTTTTAAATAATGTAGAGATTGGAGTCTTGTGCAAAATTTTAAGGACAAACACGTGCACATGAAGGTAAAATGAAGGGAAGGCTAGAATCTTAATGTAGTACAATAGTGGAGTAGAAGAAACGATTAAATATTTCAATTTTAAACGTATTACCTCTGAATGTGGAAGAGAAAATTTAAAGGGTGTATTTAATTAGCGTGCTGGAGGTAATTTGGGTATTATTTACCTTTCAGGACAGGATGAAGAATGTAACTGGATGATTGTTGAAGCAATGAAACATTTTTTTGTGAGATCATGGCATAACAAGTTGTGATCGTGTTTGGTTCACCTGCGTATACCGTCCTATCCTCCCAAGGATGCAGGCATCTTTTTTTGACGAACTGGTTTACCCAGTGACACTCCCTCTTGCTCGGATATTGCATGATATGACACAGTGTAATAATCTGAGAATTCTCTTGACGAGGCTGGTTCACAACCAATGGAGCAAAATGACCCAAACTGTTTGTGCATAGCTGATTTGATATCTCTGGGTCTCTCAGTCATAATTAACTCTTTTCTATCATTGGGTATTTTTTTCAAAGTCTTTTAAAGTTGTCAGAGTTACGTAAATTCAATTTTTAGAAGGGAGATAAAACCTATGTTAACAATTATAGCAATTATAAACCCGTTTCTGCCCTCCTAATCTTGAGTAAAATATTTGAGAAAATTGTTTATAAAAAGCACACTTTTACTTCGAACAAAAAGCATTTCTCTACGACAAACAGTATGGCCTCCGTTCCAAAAAATCAACAACACCTCCATTCTACATCATCTATACCATCATTACTGAAATATCGACGAAAGAAATTTGTATTTTCTGTATTCCTCGAGTTTGGTAAAGCTTTTGGCTGTGTAGATCACAGCATATTACTCTCGAAGCTCAACTGCTGTGGAATTAGAAGGTTTGCTTTAAACTGATTTAAATCATACCTAATATATCATAAACAATAGCTTGTAGTTAGTGACAATCAGAACTCCTCGATATAAATCATGAAGTTCCTCTAGGATTACTTTCGGTACCCCTCATATTTTTGATGTTCATTAATGATATAGTTGAATCTCCTTCATTTCACAAATTTTTACTTTTTACTGATGAAAGTAATCTATCGACAGTTCTTCCCATTGAAAACCATGCTACAATGGAAAATCAATTAAATGATGCGTTGCACAGGATTTCATTGTAGCTGAAAGCCAATAAAACATGCGTCAATATCGATAACGACATAGGAGACACTATTTCTCTTATTAGTCGTATGCTCATTTTTTGGGCATCAAAATTAGTGATCGTCAGATTGAAGAAACTCATTCATCCAAGTTCCTAGGAATATTCATTAATAAAAACCTGACTTTTAATGAGCGTATATCATACACTGAGGCTAAAGTATCGAAATTCATAGAGATTTTCAAGTGTGAAAACATCTTACCTACAGAAGCGTTAAATTATTATACAGAACAATAATTCATCCATATATGGTCAATATATGGCATTGAAGCATGGCGTGGAACCAACAAAAATAAAACAAGCGTGCTTCTTGGATGGAAACCCTGACAACCGAGGAATCGTTTTCGAATTAACCAAGC
>VOMN01007406.1:0-12686 GCA_014899125.1 Orchestia grillus
GTGGTGCTACACAAGTAGCTAATACCACCCCCGGTTACAACATAATTGTGGCTTATATCATTACCATCAAATTAATAAATTGACTGGCAAATATCTTCACACACAAAATCGCCAATAATTACTGTTACTCAAACAAGTGATACTGAACACCATGAAAAACAGACTAATTCTGTAGGGATAAAGTGCCCAAAATAATTGTTGCTGTCTTGAGGAGTAGTTAACTCTACTGTTGTACCAATATATTAGCATACTTGTCAATACTTGAGAAGGCCAACATCATGAAAGCCAATAAACACATTATGTAATGGGAAGAAACATTGCCAAACATTATCACCACATCCAATGTATTTAAAATCACCCACAAAGGCCAATATATACACTCCTGAAAATACCAAAATTGACAATGTTAGCTAATACTGTTGCCAACACTGAATCAAAAAACAAGTCAAAAGAAATGCTACTCTTCCTACTGAATCATCAGAAAAATGCACTAATGACTTAGGATTTGTACTACCACTGATGATAAAAAAAATATATAAGCACTAGGTTATAACCAAAATACGTTTTTCATTCAACAATACTACATGAGCATTGAAAATATAATCGGTATAATACATGTGCGATTCTACCTCAAAAATGGTCATAAGTAATTATTGTGCAGCTCTGTTCTATAGCAATAACCAAACATCTATCTCAATCATGGCTATTCAATTGAAATATCCAAGTACCAATAAATTTACACTCATTTAATACCAAAACTAATACATCCATCTCAATTATTCTCCCTTGTTCAACAATACTTTACCACCCATCTTGAATAAGCCAATCTAATCCAAATAATTATGCTTGCCCAACCCCAGCACTGACCGAAGAGAGCTTGTGCTGCACCACAGAAGTAAGGTATGTCTGCAAGGCCGGCAGGCTGTGCCTCTCCACACCAGGCATGCTCGACACAGGCACCGAGCCATCTTTTGCTTCTCTGGAGAGAACATCCTTGGTAAAGTGTGCTGTCACATTTTTATGACCACAGTGCAGGTAAAGTGCCTACCCTAACAATTAATATTTTTGGAGAGATGCAACACTTCTCCACCCAAGTTAACAATGCCACATTGTAGTAGCATAAAGGTAGTATTAAATTGGATAAACTGACAATAAGGGCAGTTTATAGTAGCTTTAAGGCAGCACTACACATTACAACAACCTTTTTTTCATTTATATATGAGCAGACTACATCAAACCATATGAAGAGCAATTATACATTCACCTAATGCAGAACTCCTTTCAAATTAAAATTGTGCATGAAGACTAAAAGTTGTACATGATACAATACTGCTCATTAACCCAAAAGAAAATAAAACCTTGGCTGCCTAAAAAAGAAGCATCAGAAAACATAATTTTGTTGCTTCAAAATTATTTAAAATTGATGCTGGTGTGGTGATTACTACATGCAAACAGAAAGCAAACACAGTTCATCAAGGAGCCCGTGCAATGACTTCACAGCTGGGGCAATGATTCTTAGCAGCAGAGCTTGTGTCAACATAACTGATATGAAATGCACACCATTTGTAATAATTTACAAAAAACACAATAGTAGATAGTAGTGCAGATTGCAGGGCTTCAGTAACTTGGACTATGTTACACCAAAAAAGAAGGGACCATTCATTATGGATCGTCGAGAACAGAGAATCTAGGTATGTAAAATGTGTTTCATCACAGAATTTTTCACATAGGAACAGCAAGTTAAATAAAGGAAAAGAAAATGCTGAGAAAAGGTAACAGAGGTGTGAAAATTGAAAGAAACAAAGTGAGCATGAAAGATAGAAGTTGTGAATGTCTATCTTTAGCTGAGGTAACCTAAAGTGACAAGCACAATAATACCCATATCATGAGTCAGCCCACATGTCACAGTTTGCCCATGAATTTAGTTAAATGCTAATGTGTACAATGAACTCTCCTAAGCACTAATTTCAAGCACCTAATTTTTCAAATTCAAATTTTGCAAAGTAGTAGGAGTAGTAGTAGTTTAGTAAGGATAGCAGTAGTAGTATTATTAGTAAGGATAGCAGTAGTAGTATTATTAGTAAGGATAGCAGTGTTTTAGTAACTCAGACTATCTTGCACCAAAAGAGGTAGACTCATTTAGTACGGACTTTGGAGAATGAGGAATTTACGCACAAGGTGTGTTTCCAAACAAGATCTCCTGTTCATAGAAACAACAAGTTGAGAAGGAAGACACAGAAAAGATAAAGAATCTTCAGCAAAGAAGGCACAAAAATGGAAAGAAGCAAAGTGGAGATGAAAGACAGGAGTTCCAAAGACTAAAACTGAGGTAACCTAGCCATGTCCCCTGGAAATGCCAGTCTCCATAGCATAAGATGGCATTAGTCTCCGTAGCATAAAACAGCATAAGTCTCAATAGCATAAGATGGCATAAGTCTCCATAAGAAGATACCTAACTAGCCTAACCCTAATGCCTATAACCTATCCTATGCCTCACGAGGGGCAAATCTTGCCCCAAACACATATGATGAACAATGAATTGAAATTTGTCTATGGCACCTGAAAATGGAAGTATATTTCTGAATTCAAACACTTTACAATTCTATACACTGTTACTTTTGTGAATCATTTTGGCAATCACTTATTCTTGCAATATAGCATAGCAACTCACGTGACAAAGAGAGGCAACACAAAGTTGTGGGGATAAAGCTCAGTTCCACAAGCTTGCCATGCCCGCAGAGTTGCATTTGCATATCCTGGGTGTAGCAGATGGTTGGTGGGAGGCTCAAAGGTAGCCTCACTAGAGCTCATTTCTGCCATGTCACAGAAATAGCAGCAAGAAGATTGGTAGATGACTATTCAGTTGCGCAGTAGGTAGAACTGGTGACACACCAAGAGGGCTACCACCCTTCAAAACATAGGCTGTTCCTGTTTGTATGATACCAAACCTTCAGAAAATATACCTGCATCTAGATCTTGATATTAATTCACTGGTACTTGAACATCTATCTTGTATAGGTCACCTACTTATATTGAACAGAAGAATTTAGGTTGACATTAATGTTCATATTATATGTTTTTTAATATTTCCATAAAAAACTTGAATTTAAAATTGTCTGGGCATAAATTACAGTAGAAACTACTATTCACCAATCTGCACAAGAGAATATTCTACATTAAATTATAAGTAATTTAAGACACAAATGGTCAAAACAATTCAACCCGATCAGGCAAGAACAGTTTGTTTCTATCAAATTCAAGAAAACCATAGTAAATTGCACACAAAAACATATTTTCAAGACTTGTGAGGTTAACAAAAACTATCTGACTAACAAGCCAGAAGTAGGGAGTCTGCAATTCATTACATAGGCACCTTCCTACCAGATGTGCAGAGTCAAAATGAGAGTAAATCAATATCTCAACATTCTGGGTGATTTTTAACATGTCACAGTTCAGAAAATTTCAAGTCAGGTATTCAATAAGAAAAATTAGAGTCTGCACATATTTAAGTAGAAGGGTTAAAACATTCAAGATCTCTAAAGTTCAAGTGTGATCTTAACACAATTACACAATTTTTTCCCCAACTTGACAACCCAGAAAAATACCCAAATAATGAATGAACTTATTTACTTCAGTCACATCAAAAACCTAACAAGTCACTATCTCAATTAAATATATACTAGAAAATTATACTCCATACCAGTAAGAAGCAAGGGTCAAAAAGCATGAAATAGAACTCAACAGACAGAACACTGCAAGAATACTCACACTAATTCAAAAATTCTCAGGTTATCCTCTTTAGGCTTCCTTTTAGAATGGCGTTGCTGCAGCAGAAAGCATTTGCAGCTGTTTCCTCAGCATGAACATATGCTTTCTTGATTCTCAGCAGAGCAAGTCTAGCTAGACCATGATCTCACTGTTTACATGCCCAAAAGAGAGTGCAGGATGACTGAAATTTTCTCATATTCTGTAAAGATATTCTGTGCAGTCACTGAAGTCTTTCTACTTTTTGACAAAGCATTCTACCCAAAAAGTAGGTAGGCAGCAGCAGACAGTTCTCTTCTACTTTGTGATGCAACAGCACTGTAACTAAAGGACAAGTTGCAATAGACAATTCTATCTCACTTATTGATGTAGTACTTCAATCAGAAGGTAAGCAATAGCCAACACAGATTTACACGTAACTATCCATTTGGGGGAGCCTCATCAGCTTTGGTGTCAACAGAGCAATTATTTAAAGACTCTGTGTTAGGGGGCACACCATGAAAAGCTCTATAGTGTTTGCTCAAACTGTTACGCTGGTTGAACTTTGCATTGCACAGCTGACATATGTGAACTTTGGATGAACTTGACTTTGGAGAACTGGAGGCATGTACTTTCTGATGAGCATTGAATCTATCCTTCCTCTTGAACCTGGCCCCACATTCTTCACAGACAAGATCAGCCTCTCTGTGGATGCTGTTTTTGTGCTTCGTGTAGTTAAGCCGGACAGCAAATGTAGAAGGGCACAGGTCACACTTATATGGACGGCCATCAGGATCATGATCTTTCACCACATGCAAATCCAATTTTTTGCGATTACAAAAACTCTTCTCACAAGTGTCACACTGAAAGTGAGGTATTTTCATATGTTTTGCTAAGCCATCTTTGTCCTTGAGCAAAATGGAACACAAAGGACATTTTAATTTAGGGTCTGATGCATGTTTTTTGAAATGCTTGGCTAAAGTACCCCGCTGGGAGAAGCGTAAGCCACACAGAGTGCACTGGAAGGGGCGCTCGCCGCTGTGCATCAACACGTGGCTTTTGAGAGTTGCAAGGTGACGGAACTTCCGGCCACACTTCTCACATTTGTAAGGCATATCACCAGTGTGGATCCTTTTGTGGGCTGCTAAGGAGCTGGAGCCTCCAAAAGACTTATTGCAAAAGTGGCAGACATAGCGGCGTCGAGTGCAGTGTTTGGCACGATGTTCACGCAGCGAAATTCGGTCGCGAAATGCAGTCTTGCAGATGTTACATTCAAGGTTGCTACCAGAGTTATGGTCGACCACCTGCACAGAGAACAATAAATAGCAAGGCCATGAAGCAATTAAAAACAGTATGAAAATACAACTCCTAACACTCATTTAATGATAAGCAATGCACTTATCGTTAAAGTCATTTGTGATAAACTATAATGGACTTATCTTACACCAATGAAAAGAAAAAGGAATTCTTCAACATTACTTTGACTGATACAGAAGGACCAGAATTAGGGCTAAGCAGCACATACACTGATTAAAATAACAACAATGTAAAAATGAAATGAAGCCTGCTGCAGAGATTATTGTGACTACCTAACCCTTTAGCAGGCAAAAGCAACTTTACTGGTACCCAATAGCTCCTATATAAAACTTTATATTATTTGTACTATGTATGTCAGAAATATGTACTAAGTTTCATCTTGTAAGATATTTCAATTTTGGGATGAAAATTTGTTTCTGTTTTCATCTCATACAGAATTGATTATTTATGACTATGTAGCGACTATAAAACAGCACTGACTGTATTTGTTGTGACTCATATCCACTAAGGGTTAAGTAGAAGATTTCGAGCATGATGCATCAGCTACTTCACAGGGGAAATGAAATAGTTAACAAATAATGAGGCTAGCATTGACATAAAACATTGACTCTCAGTAGATTTTAATAACTACTAATGATTAACTTTACCAGAACATCTACACAAATGCTTCTTAGGCCTAACCCTATTGGCTATGGTCTATCCTATCCCCTTGAGGGGTGAAGAACCAAGGTTGGCCAGACTCAGATCTACTAGTCACAACCAGAGATATCCCAACACAAGCTGACCTTAGCAGTATAGGGGTCTCTTTGTTTCAAATACCGACGCAAAACGCTTCCTCATCCAAACACATTTAGCAAATAATTTTGTCCTCTAATTTGTAAGCTGTCTTACAATTTGATCACAAACAAATGCTGACCCATGATGCCAGCCAACCTACTTGGCCTGGCACATGCCAGCCTTGCTTACACTTCTTCACTGTGAACACCACTCTCAGTTGTGCTTGATATTTTTGCATATTTTCTTTAAATTAGCCCTCATTATGGCTCCCAGGAAATTGAGAAGTAACAGTTCAAGTGATGGAAGGAAGCTGACATAGTGTACAATGGAAATGAAAAAGGAAATGAACATGGAAGATGAGTTCATTTATTATTAATATTTTTATTAAAATTCACTTGTAGATTCAAGGCATATCATAAATAAAAAAAATTCAAATTCAAATATATAGGGTATTTGGAACCTTCGAATAAATAATAGTTTTTATATTAATTTAAATGGTAAATTTGGCTTCCCAATTTGAATAGCCCCTTGAATCCCACAGTACCCCTATCCAATAAATTTTATGAAGCATAAACAACATTCAAATAAATCCATTGTCAATTTTGTCTTTTTAAAAGATCATGCTGATTAGCTCTTTGTTACACTTTCAAATTTCATATTGCTGTCCAAAAACGTTCAAGGGATATCAAAATAGAGAAATTAAAAATCAAACTATGATAGAATTCATTCAGTTGGCCTGATAATATTTACAGTAGTCAGGGAGATAACTATAAAATTATTTCCTACTTTAAAGCTATCATGAGAAGCAATCAAAATGAATTAGTGTTGCAGAAGCATTAAAACTCACCTTGTGTTTTTGGAGTAACTTGCTTGAGGTGAACTCTTGAGTACACATTTCACACTGGAACTGGTCTTCAGACACAGAAGGCTGCTTACTTCTACTGGTCAAAGATTCTTTCTTGGCCTTGGAACGCGTTTTCTTTGTCAAGGTAACTTTAATGTCAAGAACAGGAAGATTTAATGGAGAGCCTGAACGATTGGGTGCTGAAGAGCCAGGTGCATTATTTTCAAGAACACTACTCTTCACAGAAATTCTTGCTGGAGAATTGGGATGATTTGAAGATACACTCGGCATTGAAGCAAAAGAGATAGTTTTGTCAGTCAATTTCACATTCTGGTTCTGAATAGAAGATGCAGAAGCCAAACAAGCATGTGGAATCAGAGTTGATGAGTTTGATGATTTTGATGGACTTGACGTGGTAGGATGCAAAATTTTTGAGACTGAATGGGTGGGTGCAGTGGAACTTGACACAAAAGAAGAGGAAGCCAATTTTTGATGCACATTAGGGGCAGACAAAGGACGTTCATGGAAGGAATGAGACTGAAGGATAGGATAGGGCAAGATTGAGGTGGATGTGGGCAGGCAACTCTGAAAGGGATGCGGAGCTCCCAACACATGGGCAGGGTGAAGAGGCTGGAAAGGGATTGGGGCTGCCACAGAATGAGATACAAGAGACTCGTGTGGCGAGTCGTACACACACGAAGAATCTGACGCCAAGTTAATGGGTCGACTTGATGGGCTGAGAGGGGTGTTCAAGTGCCCCAAATAGGATGGAACTTGTGATAATTTCCCCCCAGAAGAGGAATGTAACCCAGCTACTCCTATATCAGGTGCAGATAAACTCAAATTAGAGGGAGGAAAATGCTGTAAGCCAGGATAGAAGGGTAAATTAGACTGAACAAAGTCTTCAAATGATGATTGATAAAATGCAGGGTTGCCATGGAAAGGTGGTACATTCAAACTCGGAGACAAGAGGGATGTACTCACAGCCTGAGACTGACCACTAGACGAGTTCAACATGCTGTCAATATTGTGGGAAGGGTGAGGAGAAGTATACATAATGTTATTACCACTGGAAGTGGAGGTACTATTTAATGACTGGTCACAGGCTCCAGTTAATGTGGAAGAAGAATATGGTGGAAGGTGGTTCAAGCACATGTTAATGTCATCATTAGATATTTCTGTCTCATTTTGTGTATTTTTGTCACTGTAATCTACGGCAGGACTCAAGTAGGAAGTATCATTATATTCTGTTGAAGAATGGCACAATGTCCCCACTGGAAAAAATGGGAGAAGTGTATCATCTTTTTCCCTAGTTTCCACTCTAGATTTTATTGAAGACTCATCTGTGGGATATTGACCTGGGTCTTCAATATTAATCAAAGTTCCATATGGAAATGAAGGTCCTTTGGACTGTGATATTTTCAAACTTTTAGAAACTGAAGAAAGATTGGATGGGTTTGAAGTAGAAATGGTTCTAGATACAGAAGCTTCATATTCTTTTCCAAGCCGTTCACTTTGAAAGCCATCAAGTTCTTCTGAAACATTTTGTGCCTCAACATCATTTCCTTGGTCATTTCTTGGCCCAATGTTTATTAATGTATTCACATTAAAATCTAAGCGTGTTTTAGACAGAGTATGACTACTGATATCAATGAGATGCTTGCCTCCAAAAGACTTCTTAGGAATGACAGTGTGGTCATCAGAAAACGAAGGCAATGGCGGGAAAACCAATTCTTTTGGATTAGAGGCCAACTTTCCCCCGGTAAGGCTACGACTCAGCTCATGAAATTGTTCTGGCTCAGTGTAAACTTCATAAGAGCTTTGGCTATACAGGTCCACATAGGGTTGAGTGCCAAACATGCTATCCACAGGAGCACAAGAAGTAGGAAGTGCATCACCACTAGACAAAGATTTTGGCAAAAAATCCAACTTGCATGTGTCTTGATGTGGGCTATTGAATGCTTTTTTTCCATAAACCTGGTAATTCTCAACGCTTCCATAGACATTAGTAAAATCAACAGCTTTTGACACATTTCCCAAGTTTCCTGCATTATTCCCAGGGTCAATAAAATTGCTAATAGATTTTCCAGGCCTTTGTTGTATGCTGGATGATGAGCTCAGCTCAGGAGGTACTGGTAGTGGGACAGATAAATTGGGCAGCACATGATCACTTCCTTCAGAATAATGAGCTAATGCATCATCTTTACCATAAGGCTCAAAAACAGGAAATAAGTGTGATGGAAGGACACTACTTTGAATACCCTCAGTTTTCCTGAGGTTATTCAACTCAGGCAAGGCAATGTGAGCTGGTGGTGAGGGTGACACATTTTCTTGTACACTGACAGACTGTTTCTGTTGCTGTTGTAGAAGTTCCCTTTGATAATGAAACTTCTTTTTGTGGGCAACAGAACACTGATCAAGAACTTGAGGCATAAATGAATTAGAAGATTTAATGACAGTGTCAAAACCAGCCTGTGAAGATTGACTTGTGGAAAGAGCAATCCATCTGCTGGAAGCACCAAAATTCATGTCTTTAGAACTGGTCTTAGTGTCCTTATTGCTTGAAGGGTCTGTTGAGACATGTTGGGGCAGACAAAAGTAATTCAATTGATCATTATGAAAATGGAGATCTGTACCCAGAACACTCTCCTTCGATGTGGTGCAGTGAAATTTTCTTTCCTCATCAGCAGGACCATGACGAGCAGCAGTTGGACTTCTTATGCCATCTGTAGGGGGTGCATCTCCATCTCCAAAATTGAGAGCACAAATCTCAGTAGAAGTATTTTTGGTTCTACTTGAATTGATGGGCACAAATGAAGACACTGAAGAGTGGGTAAAACTTCCACTAGAGGATGACATCCTCAAAACGTAAATTAAAAGTTCACCTGGAGATTGGTTTACAAGATACCCAAATTTAACAATCTCTTTCCAGGACTTTGAGATATAACTGGAACACAGGCATTTGTATTGAAACTAGCACTTGAAATATCAACACCTGAATGAGTGGTCATAAAAGGCACCTGAAATGAAAATAGTATTTAGCTATAAAACAGAACTCCAACTCATGGTGCAAAAAGTATCATACATATATTGCTTTCCTTGATGCAGACACAAGTTCTGCACACATACAATTGTGCAATCAAGGTAAATATTGAGTTACACACATAGCAATGCAGAGCAAATGAATATTAAAAAAAGGGAAACTGGAAAAATTTTGTGGCGGAGCAGGTGATGAGTTGCTGCAAAGGGCCCTAGAACTCATGAGAGTGCGCAGGGCTTCTAGTAAAATGTGCTGGATTTAGAGTTGACAGGAAGTAAAATAGGGTTGAGATTGCAACTTGTTCTTCCTACACATGTCACTTCTGTGACAGGGATTGTGGAGTCAGAGGTTTTGGAAGAAGTCAGAGTCAGACTCACAGGGATGCCAAGAGTCCAAGTCTGATTTTTTTATCTGACTCTGACTCCCAAAGTCTAGTTAAATAAGCTTTTTCAACATGCTTTGTCTATTTATTTTTACCTGCAACACAAGCAAACACTTATGGGCTCTCCTTTGACTAATTATGATTATTATTAGACTTTTCATGTCTTTAATCACCTACTGTGAACTTAAGTTAAATTAACCATTGATGCCTTTATTTACCTTTACACCACAAAGCATAGCAAACATCTCACAAGATAGATAAATATATAGTGCATACTATCAGTAATTAGAATTAGTAATGTAAGTTAGTTATATGAAATTATATTTAATATTAGCTCATGGATTCTATTCAATTCAGTTGATTTATATTTTCTTTTTATTCAAACTGTTATATCAATAATTTTCATAGCATTATAAAAAGAAATTAAGGAAACTACAATTCACAACTGCAAGCAATCTGCACTCATACATCATAAATAACTTATAAATTCATAATTCAACAGCTCATGTATGGAAATATTTATGGTGCTTCAGATGGAAAAATATGTGAGTCACATTACCCACATTACACCAATATTAAAAAAGAGCATATAAACATTGTCAAGCGAATCGTCTAAAACAACTTGCATCTATTACAAAGTTCTATTTGATTATAGTAGTAAGGAAAGTAATAAATCGAGTCGTTTAATTTCTAACAGTGGGCTTTGACAGTTAACTTCCATTCATATACTGTATAAAAAATCAATGGTTGTTGACCTTTCAAATTTTTCTGCCTAAAGTTAGCATGACATGTGACTTAGCGTGATAAATATTTTATTTTTTAAATTTATTTCTACTAGTTTGAATGCTCAACATACCAATGATAAAAAGGTTAATTTTTACATCAGGATCCCATCACAGTTATGTACTAGATGTAACTTTTCTAGGGCATTTCAACTTGTGAATTACAAATATGAATATGAAACTTTATACAAAATAAAAATATCTAAGATAATGATTGTTCAACACATTTAATGCATCAATTGCATGCCCATATTTATACATAAAAACCTTTCCTAATTAACTCTTTTTCATCTTGCTTAAATCGGCCTAACTTAAACTTTATGAATCTAATTTATCTTTGTTCACTACTGTTTCAGATAAATGCAAAAAAATTCTCAAAGCGTTATCAGAATTTCAGTGTTTGAGATCCTTACATAATGATTAACCAATACTAATACTAAACTTTATAGCCTAATATTTTAGATACAAAAAATTCCATAAAATTAAGGCAATACAATCCTCAAAATGCAGCATAGGCCAGTCATTCTGTGTTACCCCGAGTGTCCAAGTAGCCCTGCATGCCAGTCACAAAGGCTCTATCAAATGTCAGTCCTCATGTCAAGTCAAGTTCTGAAAGTTTCTGTATGTCAAATTATCTCTACTCT
Organism: Orchestia grillus; assembly: GCA_014899125.1. NCBI lineage: Eukaryota > Metazoa > Arthropoda > Malacostraca > Amphipoda > Talitridae > Orchestia > Orchestia grillus. The sequence goes on from VOMN01007406.1 coordinate 11,531, forward strand.
TGCCTGCAAGACATAAAAGTGTGAATCACTTCTCTTAAAAAATTCTGATACAAATTTCCAGAATTTCAACCAAGAAATATATTCAATTCTGTTTACCTCAAATCCTAATTCAGGTATTCATTGGATAATTTTTTATAAATAACATACCAATAGTATATCCTTAACATTCTACATATTGAAATTATCTCGGTGGTACTTTTATCTCTGTAATTGTTCCTATAGCATATGTACAATTATCTTTTATACAACAGGCCTAATTAAAAAAACAATTGCTCATCCCAGTGATGCATTGTTAAAAGCTCTTTCAATACTTCTGCTCTTGGTTTCATTTCATGAAGTTTTTGGGGCCAATTCATTTTACATTCTTGTCCCACAATAAAATTAAAACCCCTCCAAATGAAAATAATTACATACATTCATATCATATAACAAATTGTTTCACTTTCTACGCAAAAGGCTAAAACTAAGGGTGTAAAGCTGAATAATAAAGCAATTTTACTACTCATCTTGAGTCATAATTTACTTAGGTTTCTCACGATCTCAATTCTCGACTACAATGTTCTGTGGGCCTCCCTATTTTTGCTGACCGTCAGCAGACTTGAAATCGCCAACCCTATTTTGCTGACCATCGGCGGTCAGCAGAAACGGGATCTTGGTCAGCTGCTGACGATCATCAGCCACTTTACTGACCGGTTTGAGAATGTTCAGCATCCTCACTTGCTGACCAGCTTGCGGACAATTAGTAACGACTCTTCTTCTTCTTCTTTGTGGTTATTGGAGCTTAGAAATCCAGTCCATGCAGCTCCATGGCCTCAGTTGATTTTTCAGGTAACAAGAGCCAATCCTGTAAGATAGCAGCACATCAAAAAGAGGACCATCTAGTTGTGATGGGTACAAATTACCAGTTAGAGCATTGGTTGCATTGAGCAGTGCTTACAATTGATCATATTATGGATGGTAGGGGTTCCTAGGAGAGGGCAGCAAAACCTGGGGTTTCAGCTGCCCACCCGTTATAGCCGAGCGCCTTATCCACGCTGAAACGTGGGTAAGGCACCCCCCCATTGAGCAGCAACGTGGCACGCTCGGCCGTGTTTCATCCACTACACTTTATACTCATGTGCGGGAAATTGACAAGCAGTAGCAACAAGTGAAAAGG
>VOMN01007414.1:0-11915 GCA_014899125.1 Orchestia grillus
AGATCTTCCTCTGATTCTGATATGTCAGGTCTTTTCGACAATAACCAGCAGGTTTTAAGTCAAAGATATCACAAGTACATCGATGTGGTTAATAGAAACTTTGAACAATTTCTGTAAAGTAATGTATGAATAAATTATTTGCGAGCAAGTATGTTCTCAAATTTCATCTTTCAAACGTTAAACAGTTAATATCTCAAAAAAAAATTTTACGCGCAAAGTTTCATAGAAGCAAAAGTGTTTAGTTGGCCTCTTACTAATAGGTGTGAAATTTTGTGCCTCTTTTTTCCCTTACACTCTGTATTGCTTCGGCGAATACTCGTTTATTGCACCTCAAAGTACTAGCTGTGTGACTAGAGCACATCCGTATTTAATCGAGATATTACTTTAATAAATAATGAAGTATTCAAATCTCATTTTAATTGCTGAAACTTGTAATTAAATGAACATTCAATGCATCCATATTCAATCGATATGGGTTGTGAATACTGAACACCGCTAAAACGATGCGAGATGGCACCGCCTTGAAAAATATGTTCAAAAAATGAGCAAATTTGTAGGTCAGTTTTAATTAGTTGTTCTTTTGAATTATTACCTTCCTAAATTACGTTAAATAAATTCATCTATTATTCTAATCAGGCGTTATAACAGAACTGACGTAATGCTGTTAAGAAGAGTGGTAACTGTGATAGAGGATAAAATTGTACTTCTCATAAACCAGTTTTTTCTGCAAACTGTTCCCATAAGTTTCTCATTACACGAAGACTGAAGACCAATAATCAAAATTCCAAAATAACTGTCAAGCGTTCCGCAAAAAAAATCTCATTTCGCTGAAATTGAACCCCAATACTCACTCGAAATTTGAAATAAATTGTCGTGCATTCAACAGCTGTGTAGCCCCACTCCAGCTCCCCGCTTTTTCTTCAGGCTTAGTCGTACGTAAAGTTTTCATTGAAGAGCGCGGCCAACTTGCACCATTTGATTTGGATGGCTGTCTGCAGCATGCAAAGCTCTGGCCTGACATCGGACCTTGCTTGTTGTGCTGCCACTGCTACCTCGTAAACCACGACATCCCCTTCGTAGGAATGCGCAAATGATCGAAACTGAAGCGCGAAGTAAAAGGTTGACAATAGTCATAAGTTTTTTGTAGCTCACACAAGCCCTCGAAGAATTTTCATGAGAAACGAAAAGGAGGTTCGAAGTTTGCCTGTCAAATACCCAGCGTGCTTGACGTCCATTTGACAAGTCGTCACAGCATTCCCTTGTCAGCCACCGGCACCACGGCATTCTCTCGTCAACCCCCGGCACAATCAGCCAACTGAACGTCCTCTGAAGCTGAAGGGGGACGTGTAGGGAGCTGCAGGACTGCATGCAGGCATCTACTATTTCATGAATGCATTCTCCGAATTGAAGCGCGCAATTGTAGTGCTGTGGTAAATACGTTTACGGTCTTTGTGTTATGAGCTCAAGTACTCAACTCAGGGTTTCATACTATCAAATTATGCATTTTAAAACAAGCGAAAATATTTATTTCATTAACTCGGAGGTTCAAGGTAAAACTAGTAATCCACTGATAATAAATAATTTGAATCACTAATAATATCTTAATAGGCTTTGGTCTCTCTATGCAATCTGGTTGACACAATTATAATACCTTCAGCGTACTTTGCACCAGGATGAAACTTCACAACGAAAATTATATCTTCTTTATTGAACTATCTTGAAATATTATTCATACTTCAAGTTATGGGCACAGTTTTTTTCGTATTAAACATGACAAATAACAGCTACCACTATTGTTTCATGTTGGTAATTGTTGGGCCTCGGTTCATTGCAACGTTTGTCACTTGAACTACTGAAGTAGCTTTCAAGCTCTGAATTCTCATTTAAAATAATAGATCATTTGGTTACCACTTAAACGAAAATGTTTTTCTACTGTACACGCACATTTTCTTTTGTTCATAAAATTTTGCTGAAATAGTAAAATTCAGCTCGGGTTACGACTGATCAATACTTCATTTCTACATAATGAAATTTCAGCTCGTCACTTTAGTTTAATTCCACTTTATTTCACTTTCATTGCAGCATTCATTTCTGCATACAACTATAGTGGTGTCATTATTGTGGTGCAAAAAACATGAGTTCCCTAGTCCCTTTAGTTATTATTTGCTCATACTCCTTCTCCTTTTCATGACATCAAGGCTTCAATTTGGTGGACGCAGGACGACGTCAACCAACGAAAAGAAAGACGGGGTAGAAGACCAGTCGTAAAAGTAGAAGGCATGACTTAAAATGCTTCTTGTGGTATTTGGAGAGGACCTCTTGAAAGTTTTAAGGCTTTTATATAGCTTTTTAGAGGCCGGGTCTGCTCATTGGGTGCTTCGATAATTATTTGGAATCCTCGCAGAGACAATTGAATGACGCATTTCCTTTTTACGCCCCTTTTCCTTGTGGAGGGAAAAATGAATGGCGGTGGTATTGCTTTTCATTACTGCTAGTATAATTAATCAAAAAATTTTTAAATAGATGAACCCATCGAAAAACTTATTCAGCATTCCATTCAGTGTTTCCGCTCACAAATGTTTTCAATCGATGCTTATGCACTCGTATCATCCAAAAAATATTCGTTTGAAGAGATACAAGGATGTTCTTTGAAGATAAAAAGCTGCTCAGAGGCAAATATAAAAACATATTTTAAACTAAAAGCCAGAGGTCTCTGAGTCTCAGTTTTTGGTCGAGCCTCTTTGATAAAATCATGCTTTAGTGATGTTTTTTCTCTATTTAACTCCGCAATATGGTTTCATATTGAAGTACACAATCGCTATGCAGTCTCAAAAGTCAAGGCAATTTCTAGCTTTAAATTTGATCATGTACTGAGCTGCAGCTCGGCGACGATATATGTATGTCTGTCGCATCTCAGATGAATTTCAGCATTCATAAGAAAAAAAATTGCATTCTCTTAAAATTCAGTCTGAGATACCAGTATTTAAAGAGAAGATTGAACTATTTCTCAGCGCCACTTCAAACATCAAGCTACTCGTGGACTTTCGAATTTTTTTAGAAAAAAATTGATCTTCTCCCATCCAACTTTCGGCCAATCCTCAAGTCACTTAATAGCTTTCCATTAATTGAAAAAAATGAAGACATCATTTTGTGTTCCTACTTCTTAGAGCCGGAGGTGCCTAAATAGCTGTTCACTATTTTATCCTAATTCGGTGACATTTATCGTTTACTCTCCCTAAGCACTAACTTTCGTTCGCGGCTGGGGGGCAATTCTTTCATTCAAATCATCCCTGAGGGACAATATTTTGGAGAAGACCAAATCACCCCCAGCACTAGTTCATCTCAGCAGCGTAAAACTTGCTCTTTGCATTCAAGACTGAGGGTAATTTTTTCGAGGAGGATGAACGACGCTGTGAGCAATATTACCTTGGAAACGTTGCCGAGGACAAATGCAGTGAAGAAACGGACTTGACTTGAGCTACGTAGCTTATAGGTCTAGAAATATTCCACCTAGGGCTTGGTATTTTTGCTGAGTGTAATAATTATTTTTTCCAAGATTGTTGCTGATCTGGAGTTATTGTGAGTTCCAGTTTAATGTAAGACAATTTTTGTGCACAACTGTGGAAGTAAATTTTTTCTTCGAATTGTTACTGTCTGAAAACATTCTATGTTTCAACCGAATGGTTGGTAATTTTTGTAAACTGTATTACATTACACTATCGAAGTATATTGCTTCAATGATGCAATCCTCTGGATCAATTGTGCAAGTAATGAGGGTCGTGTGCCCCCCTTCCAGGGGCACAGGATAGGCAATAGTGTTAGGTTTTTTATAGTTTGTCTATCGTATGCTACGAGGAAGATAACCCTTTGGGCTTCTATCTTTCGTGTTCACTTCACATCTTTCATTTTTCCCACCTTCGCTACCTCTTTTCTATATTTATTCCTCTTCAATCACTTAGTCTGTGACGTGTGCCATGAATGGTACACGCGATCAGCTAAGCTAACGTAACCAAAACACTGATACAAATGAAAACGAACTTTTAAGTTTACAATAACCGAATATGTTAGTTAGACTTTAAGGAAAATAAATAGAACAATCAAATTTGTGAAAACAAAGTCCTTCATTTCTAAATCCACAACGGCGATATTTGTCGACATGAAATTTTTTTTGTATGGAAAACGCGGCCAAAGTGTTAACTTGTTTCTATACACATGGGATCATGTATGGGAACACACCGTGTGTAGAGGTACTCCAGATTCGATTCCTTGCTAGTCAGTCCCTTTTCATCGCTCTCTTTAGATCGCATTTCATATGGACAGGGAACTTTAAATTAACTATTAATCTATAAAAATCAAACGTCGTACATAAACCTTGATTCAAGAAAACGTCTCGTTTTCAATGTCTTATAATTTCTTCCCCCTCATTATTCCCAAAACTTTTTCTGAATTACTCTTACACCAAATGCTTGAATTTCACCTAAATTTATTAAAATAAATAGTGTGTAATGAATATTCCCTCTTGCCTGTCAAGTTGAGAACTTGGAAGCTCAAGATCATGATTTAAATTGTAGCGTAAGTTTATATTTTCAAAAATTGGTTATTGTACTTAAGATCGATTAAAATAAAATGCAAGGAACAAAAAAGAGGCACGAAAACTAGAGGCAGGCAGTTTTATCTCAGCCTAAAATGACGGAATGAGCTCTTAAACCAAAATGGCAACTCCCAGTCTGTTGTAGAGAGAAATATGGCAGGATGTCCCATGGAAATGTTTCAGAGAAAGCTATTGCAAAACAATTCTCTTCGTGTGCAATCTCATTTTTTTCCGTTTCATTTTATTATTTTTATTATCGTTCTTACTTTTCACGAGAATCGTTGTAAGTTTTGCACGCGGCGCTCAGGTCCTGAGTCTTCTAATTTAACTGTCCTGATCTGTATGGTCGAGTGACAGTCATCGTCCAGGATTTCAGTAGATCTAAAGATGCAAAATCTCGGACCTGATATGCCGGCTCAAAACCCAATGTTTGTTGGTTACTTCACCGTTGATAAAGAAGAATAAGCTCAGTTTGCATCCCTCAGACACTCCAGGTGATCGGAGTGTTTCCACCAATTCATGATAAACCTGCAGAAATTTGTGCTGTTGTTAAGTTTCCTCTAGAAGAGCCGAGGAAGGTTCGCGGTATCTGAGTCACCAGTTTTCCAGAGTTTTGGCCGGGAAAATTCAAGAGTGTTTTCTTAGCTAGGTACGACTGCGATTTTCTGAAACTGGAGACCGCGTCTGTGTTTCCATCGTGATGGAAAATACGAAGTAGCTGAGGAGTGTCATCTTGGGTTTCAATATTGAATGAGCGAAGCTTAACGGAACGTTATCAGGTAATTGTGGGGCATTGAGCCACTTGCTCTCCACATAAACCACGTCTAACGAAGCTAATAAGAGATAACGCCTTTATGAGACCATGAAACGTTTACTAAAGACTTTACACCGTATAGAACCGGGTACTTGGCGGCCTTTTTGTCTGACATCAGGCGACCGTTGAACGCATACGACTGGGTGCTTTGCTAGGGTTTTTACCTGATATGAAGGCATCCGAGGGAGTAATGGAGGCCAAGTGTACGCTACGACGCTAAATCCTTCTTGGGATGCTTGTGGACAGCCTGATAGCATTTTATGGGCCCCTTCGCGACACTTACCGCGACTCATAGACGGCGCTTATTGCGGTTTCAACTAGAGTCTGCGCACCAGCCACCCAGTCTCACCTAGCATGTCATCTGAGATATTTTTTCAACTCGAGTATCCAGTGCATATGCCCAACCTCACCTAACATGCCATCTGAAGTATGAGTTCCATATAGAGGCTGCGCTACGTTTACCCAACGTCAGTTAACACGTTATCTAACCTATCAATTTTAACTAGGCCATGTATCTTCTTGAAAATATCTTGAATATCATGAAAATGTTTGGGCCTCTATGCCCTGGCCACACTGGAGTGCCGCCCGTAAACATAATGTAGTGCAGTCAGTCGTCCAGCATCCCATAGAATACCAACTGTTAATATTGTAGAACATCAGTTTCAATCAGAGGGTGTTCTCATGTCTAGCCTCACCTACGATGAAACTCATCCAGCGTTCAAATCGAGTAACGGCCCACGGGCTGAACTTATCAATGTTCAAACCGTAACCTCGAGATAATGTAGCAGTGAAGTGTTGGATTTAATAATGCAGTCGTGCGTTGACGACTCATTCTTATCCAAGAACAGAATGTGTTGAGGTTTCATTTTGGAGTACACTCTCTACTCGTTTTGTTATCAAGCATGTGGGATTTTCATAAGTCTCGGGAAAATATTCCTTTATTTCTCATTACATTGTGCCTTCGTGTGTTATCCGTGCACGAAATTTCGCGGAGTGGGGAACCATGGTTTTGTGAAATCTAATGCGCAATTTTGAGGGGAAAAAATCCTGGCACTCAAGTAGTGGGGAGTGCAAGCCTGTGGAAGTGCCTTTCAATAAACCTAAATTGCTTATCGAGTTTGTGATGCGAAAGTGATGTGCATGCGTACAGCCGAATTACTCGTTGAGCACCTGAGCAAATTTCAATCGGACAGAAGTGATTTTATATAGCTTTTTCGAGACCGTGGGCATAGCTCTTTGGATACTGCGATAATTATTCGGAATCCTTGTGACATGTCGGTGAATACGTTGGCTCTTCAGCACTTGGGCAAATATTAATCGGGCAAGGAGTTACAGGGAATTAAACACTATGGAGTTAAAATTTTAAACTTACGCACTTAGGATCATACGTGTATACGCATACACGCTTACGCTGTCTAGGGTGTGTGTCGATACCACGACGCTCGAGTGCGCGTGATGCTTGCAGGTGAAATTGCTTGTGAAATCATTCGTTTTTACCTCTGAATGTTGTAGCATAAAATTCATTTACTGTAGTTTCAATCTTTCATAATAATTAAACTTTTTCATTCGTCCTTCCAAAAACTGATGATCAATATTGTTTTACTTGAAAGCGCTGTTTTTTAGATGCATCAAGTTTTTTATAAAAGATCTTTTAACCGTCTTTGGTATTATCTGAAAATAGTTTACGACACAGTAAGTCGGAATGTTGCGTGAGTCATTATAAATTTCACACGAACAGGATAACATTAAACACTAAACGATACTGGGCGAAAAGTGAATTAATATCAATGCGAATCATTTGATTACAAACTATTATTTTCTAACAATCAGTGATTGTATCCTCCTCTATTGAAAGAACCCACGGCAAAAACAAAATACTGTAATTTCGTTACTTATCTGCTCACTAACGTGTTAGAATTCCTTAAATTAAATTAAAGTCAAATGAACTCAGTACGTTTCTACTGCTTCAAACGTTCAAATAACTTGTACACCTATTGCAGTGATGGTTCTTACTCGATTTTATGTAATGAACGTTGAATGATAATTGCAAACACGGAGCCAAACAGGTTACAGAGTCGACTGGCTCGTTTCCCAGCCCTTATTATGATTGATCCCAATCTTCGGAGACTAACGCATGATTTTCGTTAATACCGAAACCAAGTGGCCCGGTCAACGGAAATTGACCGTTTAGGGTAAAGTTGAATCGTGATCGCCGATATTAGGCCCCAAAATAAGCTGCAATAGCCCTTGTTTTACATCATATTATGTACGAATGGATATAGCCGTATGTCAAAATTGCGACTCCGTAGCCTCTGTCGTCATCAACACCAGTACCTGTCGCTACTTTTATTAATTCATTAATTTATTTTTGACTGCAGTTTGCCCTTAGTGCTAATGAAACATAGATAGTAGTTCCTGTGTTGAATAAGAAAGCTGATCGAAAGCTTTTTAAGTGCCTACAATTCCTTTAAGCTTTAGGATACGTTCGTTTAATAATCAGCGGTACAATGTCCATTTTCTGTTGGTGCAGCATAAACTATCACAGATCCTCTGAAATCAAGTTTTTTTACAATAAACCTTCAGTCTTCTCTTGAATCTATTCGAACATGAATTACATATTATCATGCATACAGCCCCTGACGCAGTTCTAACGCAAGAGGAAAGCAATAAGCTTGAAGATAATTTCCCCCTTCATTGCAAACAAATTTCGAGATCGTTCAGTGTATTGAATTTTGGAAGACTGTCAATCCTGTCAGTCGATTACATCGCATGGAGTTGATACACGAACCTCCGAAAGAACTACGATTACGTCGTACACATACCTCCGAGAGGACTACGATAACGTCGTACACATACCTCCGAGAGGACTATGATTACGTCGTACGCATATGTACATCTGAATGGAAACCTTCGCATGAGTGCTATATTTTGTGCTGTGTTGTATTTCATCTACCCTTACACAAGTCGATTACGGAAGGTATAATTAAAAGATATGTGACCTTCAAAATAAATCATAAAATTAGAAAAGGAAAAGCATACTGGGTTTGTTTTTTAATAAATATTTGACTCTAAATATATCGGTAGAGCTTCCATGCACGACGTGGCTCATCATCAGTCAAGAATTATAGAAAAAGTCAATGAATTTTGTATTTGTAAGTTATTTTGTAAATCTATTAAGATCCACCCAGTAACCGAAGATATCATTTAAGCTACGGTTAACTCGGCGTAAATTTCTAGAAAAAAAACTGACCATTTGTTTACTGCTGCTTACGTTGGATTCTTCTCGTTCTCGCCCTCTATGAGGCGACAGTCTCGAATCAAGAGAATTTTGAGTATTATGAACTTCTTCGATCAACCGAAAATGAACTCTTTTAATGAACACATCTCCAAGACTTGTCTCGCAAGGATCGCGATCGCGTGCGATGCCGACCCTCCCTAGCGTAAGCTCACATCGAGCGTGGGTGCTGCTGACGTCGATGTTTTACTCCAGGGTGATAAATTTCCGCTTCTAAAATAGGGCATACGAACGCTTCCGTATTTTTTTATTGGGAGGGTTATGCAAATGCCGGCACGATAAAAGCTTAACCAGATTATAACGACCAACAGCTTCCTAAAAGCGAGCGCTCTGCGCATGAAAACAGGCGCGCTGTTTCTCCGTCGCGTCCTGTTGTGTCGGCGGCGTCTGTTTTATTACCTTGGGGCCCCGTGCGTATTGCTTTCGAGAGCACCTGTGCGATGACACTACTAATAACGATTCCAACATTAACACTGAAAATATGGTAACGTTTTCGCGGCGATACTTTCATAGGAAAAGTCATTTGAGACGGAAAATACTGCGTACAGAGGTAAAGTCTTGCTAGTACTGTGATTTTGGAAGCTTTGCTTTCATTACGTAGAGTATTCCTTTGGTTCTAAGATTTTTTGTTATTAAGGAAGGTGCCTTCAGTTCCGCGTTGACGCGCTGCTGCAGGAGTTCTGCATCGTTGGCAACACGAACGTATAACTTCACAGAAAATGTTGTCGTCGTTCCCTATTAACCGGCGTCTTTGGTCGGCATAAATACATATGAAGTAGTACAAATAATGATTGCGCACTTTCAAATTTTTTTAAAAATTTATTTTAACTACTCCAAATATTATAGAATTTTCACTAAATAAGGACAGTTTAACCAGGTTTTGATATTGAATCACAACTTTCACTTGAGATTATTTTTCAAAATGTAATTAGACAAAGCATGAACTTATAGGTAATATTGGTTGGAAATAAAGATAGCACATTTTGTTAAATTGCGTTTTTCAGTTCGAACAGGACAATTTGAGCTATGAAATTCAATTTCTAATATTTACACGTATTCCTTTACGATCGAAGCAAATCAACGCAACATATATTCATGGAGTTGATCCGATTTGACAGCACTGTGCTTGGTATTTTCACCCAATATTCTTTTATGGCAGTCCATAGTGTTTCTTTATCCTCATATCGTTTTCTATTAGCATAGACCTGCCGAGATAAAATACCCCATAGGTTCTTGATGGGATAGAGGTCGGGAGACTTTGCAGGCCAACTCAAGATTTCGGTACCGTGATCATTAAGACATTTGGGAGTAAGCCTTGCAGTGTGGATGGCTGAATTATCTTGCTGGAAGATGGCATGTTTCGAATGATGTTCAGTCACAAACAGAAAAAGACTTGTTTCTAAGACTTTTGTATACTTCTGAGCATTTTATTTACCTTTTATTTCCACTAAGCCTGCCGTTCTGTTGATGGAAAAAGCTCCCCAGATCATGAGAGATCCTCCCCCAAAAAGCCGCTTCCTGAAGATTTGGTCCTCCTCTCTCAAGTCGTTTCAGTAATACTGAGAACCGTCAGGTCCATCCAAGTAAAACTTTTTTTCATCTGAAAAAATCACTTCAGACCAATTTCTAATGTTCCACTGCACTTTCTCCCGCACCCACTCCTCTCTCTTAAGCTTATACAACTTTGTAAGTGCTGGCACAGTCTAATGCTTCTTGTACACAAAGTTTTTTTTATGAGCCCAAAATTTGTCTTACTCTCCTTGGTGTTTCATTCAGGTTTGAAGATTTCTGTGAGCTTTTGGAGATGTTTCCCGTTCTAGAAGCTTCACATAGCAGCCGTCGGCGACTGGTCGGACTTAGTTTTGGTGGACGCCCCCTTGATTCCTTCTGCCCATAGGTATTTGGATTTTGGATTTCTTTATCTTTTTAGAAATTTTGGAATTAGTGAATCCTTCACATTTCAAAGCACTCATTTCACCACTTTCATGATCTGTAAAACCGCACTTTCTTCTCGTGGTGATAATTGCCCATAAAATGTAGATTTTTGATTTCCAAGTATGCAGTACAAGACAGTATCACGTCGGTGTTGAATTTTGACCTCGTTCTACATCGCCAGGGTCAGAGTAAAACAGAAATAAAATTTCATTCAAAATGTGCTATCTTTATTTCCAATAAATTTTTACTATGAGTTTACGATCTGTCTAATTACTTTTTGGAAAATAATATCATAGGAAAATTGTGATTCAATATCAAAATTTGGTTAAATTGTCCTCATTCAGTGAAAATTTATATCATTGGAGCAGTAGTAATAAAGTTCTAAGCAAATTTAAAATTATGCTGTCATAATTTGTATTACTTTATGTGGTTGTCACAGTAGCGGACTCTGCCCTGATAAATTGCGTTAACTCTGTATTTATATAAGGGAGAACAGGGTAATTGTTTGTCTCCGCTAGTAAAATGAGGAGAGAGAACTTGATAAGCCGTGTTTTGCATTTCACAAATAATGTGACGTGTCAGAACGTGTTTTCAAAACATACTCCTCTTCAAGACGCGAAGCTCGGTGGAGAAGTCAGGCGCACGCAAACCTGATAAACAGGAAAGTGTGCGACTCTGTGTAGCGAGTCGTCATAGTTCGATACTTAATTATGGTGACACTATTTTAGGGTTGATTCACTTCCCAGCGCTGGTCTGAAATTTGGAGTTGTTGTCATGTTTTTCATGTGAGGGAAAGAAAACAGCGAGGCTTCAGCCTCGTCAAAAGTTCATTGATTAATTCCATATACGATTTTTTAAATGAGAATTTGGATTTGTAGAGCTGCTAAGGTTTTCAATGATTGGTATTTAACAAAAAAACAGTTATCATTTTTCTGCAAAAGATTCGTATTACTTGGAAAATATAAAATATTTCAGATGCATGTCAGTCCTTTCAAGCCTCTACTGCTGAATAAAATAATTTTAATGTTTCTCTTCTACTTTTTTCTGTTTTTTTCTCTCAATTTGAAGTTCTGTAAACCTAATTTCCGCGTCATGAATTCGAGCATCGTTTCGAGTTCTGACAGGAGAGGCATTCAGTTAATTAGGTACCGCATTTGAGTTTCTTCTTTGATTTGTGAACAGAATTTTGTCTGAGTATTTTGGTTTTATCTGTAGATTACAGCTTTCTGCAATTGATGTTTTCGCTCGGAAATGAGGTTTGCTTCACACATGTTATTTTC
>VOMN01007424.1:0-31387 GCA_014899125.1 Orchestia grillus
ACCGGGTTGTGATACATCCTCCCTCTTTTTTTGTGTCACCTTGAATAAAAATAACAAGCAAAGTTTGTATATTTGTTTTTCTTTTTTTTGTGCGTAACCATTTATAGACCCTATAAGGAAACTATACAAATGGAAGAAAATTCGTGAGTCATTGTTCCTAATAATCAGCCAGACTGCGTGAGAGAACAGAGTTCGTATCAGTGATACAGAGAATTGCATTATAGCACATGATATTTATTGATATTTTTGAAGACATTTGGACGTAGTTGAAAAATGCTACTGCTAACTTAACGTTTTTCTTTCAAAAATTTAAACAATATTTAAATAGGGGAAAATTTGAAATTTAATTTGAGCGGGAATGAAAGTCTGTGCTTATGTATGTACATATGTCCGCTTTTAAGATCTTTGTTTCCTCGTAATTTTAAATCATTTTATAAATGTATGGTATGAATTAAGGCAAATAAGTTCCTCATTAACGAACTCAGTAACGAAATTCTTAGCTCGCACCGAGAAACTTCATTTCTATTACTTAAACAACAGCCATAGTACATAGCATTACATACATACTTTGGTGTTCGCTGGAAACTGTTTTTGAGATTCAATTTTACTATGCCTACTCTTTTAATTAGCAGAACTATTGCAACTGTCATTTTTTGAGCATCTATATGTTAATACGCTTGCAACTATCTATGCCTGCATCCATGGGTGTCGCACCCTTCAATAATAAATACAAAGATTAGTGCGGTATTTATGATGCAGCTTGATCATAAACTTCCACTCTTAAATATTCTATTCTCGAATTATTCGCTGGTCCTGCTAGTTATTAATTGCTAATTATTCTTGAAATAATTTTGGGGCATCTTGCTTCCACTGGAACCTCAGCTTACAGAAAAACTCATCAAACAATTGAAGATTTGTGAGAAAAACTTGTTCCCCACTCGCGACTCATTGTGAGTCGCTAGTAAGAGTTGGCTGGGTTCGTCAGGGGTTACTACTTTTCCTGACGAATTTCACTTCCTATTGGGATTTCTTTTTGCAAACGCTATGCCTCTTGCTATTAAACCGATATTTTAGCGTGTGTATATATATACACCTTTTCACGCAATGAAGATACTATGTAAATTGCGACAGGACTAACGAGTGAAATAATAGCTGCTACCGGAGCAAGAGAAGATATCTACAATTACTTTTTATTTTCTCTTCTAAAAGTGCCAGTTTCTAGAAATTTGTTGTCCGTTTTTTGAGTGCAAAAACGTTGTCAACAATACGTCAGGTCATTGCCAAGTGCGTCATTACTGTAATTAGGGTCACCGAGTTCTAATGAGAAGAGCAAATGAACATTAATTTAAATGCAATTCAGTTTATCATCACGAGGTACGTCCTCATCTCATGAAAACAGGCTTAATTGCACAAACTTCCGAACAAAATATGAATATCAAATCAAAATTAAATATTCTGCCTCTAATTTGGAGTGCTGAAGCAAATGAGCTTTTGCTCAAAATAATTATTTTTTAATTATCCGTAATAAATAAGTAATCATCAGGTACGATAATCAATTAATTGTCATCAGTGGAAATGTGAAGGTCATATTCTCGTTTAACTTTTTCTAAAATTCCAGTGCACAACAACCATTGTTTCGAAAATCTATTTATCAACTAAAATTAGTCAAATAATTACCTATTAGGGTGTTATTTCGTTAAAATTTCTACGCCGGAGTGAATATGATTCCATGTACGAATAATATTTCGTATTTTTTGCAGTGTTCGGAAAGCTGAGTTGAGCGACACATGGTCGATTTACTAATGCAGAAATTTTAGCCAAACTGGTAACAAGATCATCCGTTGAGTGACGTGTGATGGGCTGAACGGAATCAAGAGGGGCTGTTCATATCGTGGTGCATAAAAACTCAACGTAAAATTCGCCAAATAAACTTCAACTTCGTCCCAGTACGAAGGCATGAAACTTGAGGAAAAAACGCGTCAGCTTCAGTTTCGCGAGTGTCACCAGAATATTTGATAGAGAAAACGATCGTAGTGCAGTATCAAAGCAACTTGAGGAACTAAATACAGAAAAAGTGTGTAAATGACTCTAGAGTTTTAAGCTGAACAGTTGTGCCGTGGCTGCAGGGGTTGTGATGATATTCGCAGACACTTAAAAATAAGCTGTGAATTCACTTCAAAAACTACTATAGGACGTATTTTGAAGTTTCTAGTAGCTTCGTTGGTGACCTTCAAGATGAACAAATTTCCCTTGCTGGCTGTTGCAGCGGCGGCTCTCCTCTTCTCCATTTCAGGTGAGTCTTTTTACAGTTTCTCAGAAATGTAATAATGGGAGTCTAACTTGATTCCAGACCCTGTCCTTTTATTTTATTCACTTTATCAAAAGGTGATCTAATGCACAAACAGCTGAGATAAGAGGTTCTCGCGAAATAAAAAGCACACAATTCAGATAAAAAATTGTACTCGTGTAAGTTTCACGTGCCCCCTAGTGCTAGTGACTAGATATGTACGGCTAGTGCAGCGTGTGTGTGTGTGGAAGGGGGGGGGGAGTACCTGTATACCCATGTCAAAGCTGTGCGTAGAGATGCCCAGCTCAAGCGGGGCATTACAGAGCTCACCAGCTCGGCCACCGTCAGAACATCGGGCCAATTCCAGCAAATTACTGTCCAGAAATGACCGTCTGCGGGCATTGTATGTAGACAGTTTCTGCAGGCTTTAGGTCCGCCGCAAAAAGTACCAGCGACACGGCCGTCTGGGGAGTAAAGGCTAAGGACTGACTCCGCTTCCATGACGCTAAGTTTTCGAGGAAATGAGCGCTTGTCAGACAGACGCTGCAACTTCGAGAGCAATTGAGTTCAATCAAGAAGCACGGAAAATTGCACCGTCTGTAATTTGGAAAGACGTCAAGGTTGAATTTCTCGGTCGGGTAGGTCTGCACAGAGAGTAACCTATTTTGTGATAGACTTGTTAGAAACTCCAGAAAAAAACGAAGGGTCTCACGAGCGGTTGTGTATAATGACACCAAGCCCAGGTATTTTTTCCGATGATGAATTTGTAATAGTTTTTGGGGTATAGAAATGTGTGCTTCTCAAGCCCTCATAACCGAGGCACAACTGATAATTATTCACCTGTATCTGGCGTGAATCACTTTTATAAACTTTGCGTCACTTTTATAAAGAAAATTATGTCTCCCTGACCATTAACGATCATTAACGATCATTAACGATCCCTGACCATTTCAATACCCGTATTCCTACACGAACGCTAAGCGAAATGAAAACGATTTCAATTGGATATGGGGAATCAGATTTTGAACATTCATAACAAGTCTCAATTCAGTGAAAAATACATAAGAGCTCCTTGAGTCTAATGCCACTTTGCAGCAGAGCATATATGCGCAAAATCACAAACTTTCTCTGTCCTCATGTCGTACCTTATTTCGATGCTTGTTTCCCGTCAGTATTTTAAAACACAAATTAGAAAAACGATGCATGAATAAAAAAGGTAAATACATCAAAATCAAGATTCGAATACTGCATCCAGTAGCTTTAGCAAACCAACCCTCTACACACCTGCTGACACTCACTGCACGTCACTCTCGACACACCTGCTCACGCTCACTTTGCACTCTAAATTGCACTCTATCGTATGCAAATCAAAACATATCGAAATTACACTCATGAGCGGTTCTGAATCAAAGTGAACAATAATCAGGCAGGTCCAAATTTTTCTTTTTATGTGCCACGCGGTAATCAAATCCTCCCTAATTTCATTTTAGAAAAAATGAGTGCAGCTATTATCGTGTAAATATGTGCAAGGCAACGGCCTGCAGCTGCTCGGTCGTAACTTACATGATTTAATTATCGGCAATCGAAAGCTGTAACTTGTTAGCTGCTCCTAGCGCTCGCATGGTCTTGGTCGGGAGCAACAGAATTTACTTTCTTAGTGTGCAGTAGACTACTGCTGCAGTACCGCTGTCCTGTACCCTGGTAGTGCAGTAGACTACTGCTGCAGTACCGCTGTCTCTTAACTATTTATTCAGAAGGCGATCACACTAGATATCAATTTCAACATCTGATCAGATCTGCTCGATTGTGATGAAGGTGTCAAAGACAAGCAGGACTGCCGCATCTGACATTCGCCTGAGCGACTCCTGTTGAACCAAAGCTAGTGAGACTTCTTTATTAAAACGGAACATTTAGTTGCATTAAATTTCTAATTTCGGACAAGTGAATCGCTCCCTTTTACTATACGGGCTGAAAACCAATAGCGGCTGGGATTTGTCGCTCCAGCTCCGTGCAAAGTTTCAGTCAGAATTAAAATGTTTGAAAAAAGGAAATCTTTCGTTCAGATAACGGCAATAAGTCGCCTTCATTCTGCCTGGGTGTGACTAAGCAGTCACCGCTCATTTTTCGAACGTTTGTCAATTTACGACCACGAATATAAACTATACGCCTGTCTTTTTTTCACTTCCGCTTAAAAGGTAACAATACCTGGGCCACGGCTTGTTTTTTTATAAATATCAGAAGCTTAGGGCAAGTTCTATTAAAGGAATTAGCGTGCCACCAGACCGACGGAGCCGAAGAGCTCGGATTCTGAAAGCCTAGTCAAAAGCAAGGGCTCCAGTTCCCACAGCATTATCGAATTCCGAGGTTTTATTTCTTTGATGTCTGTTAACTTTTATGGACCAATGAAATTTTATTCTTTTGGGGAAATTTCCAATCGTGTAGGCCTCCAGAACCTGGGACTTCGCTCTGCTTCAAATCCGAGGGTAAGTCGAAGATTCAAGGAAATTTTGTGAGCCTTATTTTAAGCACACAATTGCTCTCTGTGAGTGAACGTACAAAACGTATAACTTGATAATGCTTCAAAGAGCGATTTTTGCCCTTTCGTTTTTGATAAAGCTGCTTAACCGGCAAAATTTTCCAGCGTTATGAGATATGTTCATAAATGATTAGGGTCTTAATTTTCGAATTTTATTTCAATCGTAGTCTAATTTTCATTGCAGCTGTCAATATTTGAAATAATTGGAATTTTTCCTACATTCGAGGATTACTTCTCTATACTAGCTTGAAACGGACAAAAACTCGAATGATTAATGGAGAGTTGGATTCAAAATAATTTTCTCTCATGAAATCGTTGCTCGTTATTCGATAATAATTTTTTCATGCGATAAACAAAAAAGCGACAGAAAAAGCGACAAAGGCAATGTCAGCACATTAATGTGGCAATTAAAAAATCCCAACATTTTCATAAAATCTGAGTGAAAAAGATTATGGACTGACGCCTCAATAGAATGTTCGCACATTTTTTGAACATCCGCTGTTCTAACCGAGGACTTTAGGCTGGAATCAACTGTGTGCGCGACTGATTTCCTCAGCGCGCTTTAGGTTGCAGCATCAAAAGCGAAGGAAAGCACGGGTTCAGATGAAATTCTTAACAGATTTAACTGCAAGATTCAGCGGACGAAACTGAACAATTCAACAGTTTCTGATTCGACACTGGAAAAAAGCACAAAAATAAGGCAGACGAGAAACGATCGGGGCTAAAGCTCTCTGGCGAGCAAGGGATTACTGCCACAGGTTTTGAAAGGGAATCAGTATGCTGGGTAATGCGCATGAATGTATTTTAGGTACGCAGGGAGTGTGATGAAAACATTAAAGATGCGTGAATTTATTCCGGGGGTAAAGCATCATGAGTGCAATGATTGGGTTATTTCATTGTTATTTTCATTCAGCGGTTTTTGTTCTCATACTTTGATAACGAACTTCATCTTTCAGGTTTTTCATTTTTTCGAAATTAAGAATGTGAGAAAAACAAGATTTAAATTTTCAGATTAAGTAAAAAAAACAGAGGGTGCGTTAAAAGCTGTGAAGGATTTCTCGCAAGCAGCCTCCCCCACGTACGAACTTCACGTACGAATGTGACACTTACACCACCAAATGTGATGCATCACCTCCCAGTATGACACTTACACTATCAAATGTGATGCATCACCTCCCAATGTGACACCCCACCAAATGTAATGCATCACTTCCCAATGCGAAACTTACGTCACCAAATGTGATGCTCCTCCTACAAATGGGAAGTTTACATCACCAAAAAGAAAGCGTATTGTCAGACTAGCAAAAATACAGTTTAAATCTTCCAACACTTTTTTTTATCTTTCTCGTTCTGGAAGAATTTCAGGGAGTCAAGGTGTATTTTTGAAAATGACTCACGATGCTTGTATTTCTAAGACCAAAAATACAATTTTAAAAATTGAATTGAAAGCACTATGCACATGTGTTCTAACATTGCGAACAAACATCGACTTGTTTTCTCCCGACCTAAGCCCACGTGACTATGTATCATCTGAGAAAAGGATCACTGGAAAATTACGGGTCGGAACTTGCCATGTTTTCCAGGCGACTAAAATTATATTGGAGGAATGCTGAGGATATTGGCATTTCCCACAAAACCCTGACAAAATAAACGATAATGAAGGCTATCAGGGGATCGATGAAAACAAACGAGGCCTCGTGAGCGGCGCTCGAGACATGCTTCCTTGGTTCGAGATCGCCTCCCCAGGATTGGGGGAAGGGCGGTGCTGTTCGAGTGTGAAAGTGGGCACCAACGATGGTCGTTTGGTTTTGAGTTATCCGAGGATTTTTATTAATAAATAAAAATACAAGAAATAGATTGATAGAGATGCTCACGAACGAAAGTCCGGGACTTGAATAGGACTTGGAAGTCATGAACGAAAGTAAAAGGCGATACGAATTTAAGGTGGAAGAATTTCATTGATGATAATGATTATGAACAAAAGTGAACGAATTTATGTTGGTAAATTCTTACCTCAGGTACGACTTTCAGATCCAATTATTGATAAGTGTACGTCAGTTAAGTTACTCAGCTAAAGATATCTTCACGATGGTAGAAAAGATTAAAGGTGATAATTTCCTCACCAAAGCTCAGTGATATTTTAGCTTGAAATCGAAATACATTTTATTTTTTGTTGTCGAGCGAACAATTTACAATTCATCTAACATACACCCGCTTTTGGTTCGTTGCACCTATAGATTGGACTTACCTATTTTTCAACACTTACTTAATCGACTTACCTATCTTTCAACACCTACCAAATGGACTTACCTATTTTTCAACGCTGAAATGTTGGACTTCCCGATTTTACGACACTTACCTATTTTTCAAAGCTTACCTGTTGAGCTTACCTATTTTACAACACTCAAACTACGAATTCAGGCCTGTACGTCACCGAAGATTCGTCCAATTTTCAAAACAGCGTCACGGAGTTCACCAAGGGCAGGGCACGACTGCGTCGTCTCGGGCACCCAGCCAGCCCAACACCAGCTGGAAAATGTAAATGAACGCTGCAGAACACCGCAGCGCGGCAATGTTGGTGTGTTCACAGCCGTGCGCGGCAGTTTTGTTCATAAGTCTTCGAGGGTGGACTTCTTAGCGAAGCAATTTCTCTCTCTCTCTCTCTCTCTTTCTCTCTCTCTCTTTCTCTCTCTCTCTCTCTCTCTCTCTTTCTCTCTCTCTCCAGTGAATGACGCTCAACAGCCAAATAATTCTCATAAGAGGAGGCCTATTTTTGAGTCGTCTTATTGATTGGCTTTTGAATCTAAGTGCGTTGATGTATGAATTGATCACGTAGTCAGATTTCAATGTTGACGCAATTTTTTCTAAAATTTGAGGCATATAATACGAAAACATTCGGTCTTTGTCAAGCTCGTTTGAGTTGGCAATAGAATCCAATTAATTAAGGAACGCCTCCTCATATAACGTCAAATTTTCTTCATTTTATTTTCCTGCTCACCGCGAATACGAGACAATAAAATTTACTGAATGTACGAAAAAATTTTCTCGAGGGGTTCTCGGTATTTCTAAACAAAGAATTCGTGGAAATTTTCAGATAATTTCCAAGGAAGCGATGGCTGTTAGATCACGTAATGAATACGTGAAGTCATGCGCACCTTCAGACAAAGGAAATCATAGATTCTAAAGAGAACCATTCTGAGAAACATTCAATAGGTAAGTATTGAATACAATTCGCTAGTGGTAATTGCGTTATTTGAGATAAAATCAGTTATTCGTATGAGACTAAAATTTTCCTTCCATTCTTAATCAACAGATAAAATTCTACCTGTACAAAAATGGTAAAAGGGACTCGAAAGCTTGGAGCAATTGATGACTAGAGCCACTTTTTCTTCTTTCTAGCAAGGTAACGAGCTAGTCTTCGAAAACTGCAATGTTGTTTTTTGGTTCTCTGGACTAGGAACTCATCACCGAACACATGTCGAAACTGAACCATTCACGTTGGACAGAAAATGCTCACGAATTTTTGTGATTGGGATTTCTGTGATCGGATTTTCTGTGACCGCTGGCAATCTTCCTTTGAAAACCACACGTGCATTTTCTCCTCAAGAGAGTAGCGGTGTTTTTTCGGTTGAAAGACAAAAAATAATTAAAAAGAATTCATGATGAAGTATTCGCTCACCATTACGAATTCAAACATCTACTCATCACGTCTACATCTTGCTGCTCTTCGCGTCTTAGGTCTAGAAAATTACGCCTGTCAAAATGGGAGTTAGACCATCGGAGCTTCCTTAACTTAATTAAATAAACGAGTTTTTTGTTTCTGACATCGAAGTTCCGCTATTGGTGGGTTGTGACATGAAAAATGTTGACGCAAGACTAATATTTTTCCATTTGACAACTGTTCTCAAAATTATAATTAAAGAAATTTAACGATTGCAAAGAACCCACTCAACCGCATTTCAGGTATGGCGATAAACTAATCGATTCATTGTGTAACAATTGCACAGAATCGTCAATTTTTTGTTGATGTTCGTTAGAAATTTTCCCATCCTTTCCTGTACGACTGAAGAAATTGAGCCTTTCTTACCTCGACGTGGGCATATGATAAATTTATCTTTCTTTTCTTGAGGACCACGAAAAATCACTTATCTTTCATCCCTAGGATTACAAGGAAGAACTCATTCCTTCACTCACGTTTTAACGATTACTCAGAACTAAACAATTACTTCCCTCATGCTTTAACGATTTCTAAGAACTAACCAATTACTTCACTCGTGGTTTAATAACACCAACTAAGAACTAACTCATTCATTCCATAACGTGAGCGTAGAATAAATTAATTCTTTGTACAGAGTGAAAGGTAAAAGTCGTCGAGTGCGGTCGAGGTGGCTTGAGCTGGTCCTGCTTTTCTCAACACGAACTTATCTCACCAAAGACTTTTATTTTCCGTGCTTTACGTGCAGAATTTTGAGGGCGAGGTCCCCTGAGAGCGCTCGTGACAAAAGCAGCGACTCTCAGTTGGAGTTCCGCACTTGAAGACGACGCGAAATTTTTGGGTCTGAGAAACTGAGGTGTTTCTCATTCAGGGAATAATGTTACAAGGCATTTTTTTTAGAAGAAATTTTAGGAAATATTGCGCACCTCGCTGCGCAGTTATTTTTTTAATGTAAGCGACAATTATTCTTCGCAAATTATAGCAGAAGGAGCTCATTATTTTAGGGAATTGTATCTGGTGCGATGTATAATAGGGCAGTATCGCGTTGAAATTTAGAGCGTCTATATATATGTCAAGGGCTCCCCCTGCTCTATCATATCGGAATTTGCTTCTTATGCACAAATCCTGAAACTATAAGAAAGTTAAAGTTGATTAAATTTTAAAGCTTGAGACATTAGCTTTAGCATTTTAGACCGCATATGATTGAAATTATCCATGATCGGAAATATAAACTTAACAGTAAATGTTCCCCATCTTCATATCATATGGGAGAATAGATCAGTGTGTTTCAACGACAATCTTCGTCGCTCAGGGATTAAATGTCAGACTTCAGAACTACATTTGTAAATTATTCACTGAATAACTTTATTTAATGACAAATTAAGTGTGTAATTGCAGTAGATGTAATTTTCTGTCATTAGTCATACAACTTTTGTCTTACTAAGAAAATCGATTTAATTATGTAGCATATCGTAACATGGAGGGAAACGTAAAATACACGCGCACGTAGTAGTAGAAGTAGAAGTAGTAGTAGTAATAGTAGTAGTAGTAGTAGTAGTAGTAGTAATAGTAGTAGTAGTGATTGAAGTAGAAGTAGTAGAAGTAGTAGTAGTAGTAGTAGTAGTAGTAATAGTAGCGGTATAAATGGCAGCGATTCAGTGATTACTACTATGCCATACTGAAAAGAAATAACCAGTTAATATGGACTATTGAAAACTTCTTTGCACAAGGTGTCTTCTCTCACTGAATCCCCTAGGTTTAGAAACGAGTTAAAACTGAAGAGGAAGAAAAGGCAAAAAAGTGACAGCGGAAAAGTATGAAAACTGAAAGAAACAAAGCGGGCACAAAATAAAGAAGTTCCGGAACCCTGTCCACAGCTGAGGTAACCTAATAGTGTCTACGTATCTCACGTACGCTTCCATGTGTATCCTACGTACGCCCAAATGTGCATCCTCCATACGCCTACGTGCGTATCCTACATGCGCAGGTGAGCGTATCCAGCGTACACCTATCATACATATGCAAGTTCGTGAATCCTATGTACGCCTACGTGTGTATCCTACATATGCATGTATACGTATCATACATACGCATACGTGCGTATCCTACATACGCAGGTGTGTGTAGCCTATGTACGCCTATATGCGTATCCTACATACGCAGGTGCCTATAGGCGTATCCTACGTAAGCCTACGTGAGTATCCTGCGCGTGCTCCCTGAGAGGTGAGCCTCCATAACGCATGACGCGTCACAATTGTTCTGGTGGAGGCTTGAGGACTTGAGACATGCCTCACATACACAGCCTACTAATGCCATTTGCTCTGGAGTTTTCCAGAAAGCTCCATGGCCGAAAAGTGCACCACAAACGGCGTCCTTGCCGCTAATGACATCAAAGACAATGATATCGCAGGTAATGAAGCCATCAGTGCCTTCTCCGTAGATTTATAGCTCCAAGCGTTTCCAAATGGCTTTCCTTAATTGCTAGGCCTGCGACGCCAAAATTCTGAATTGAAGCAGCTTCAACCAGCAGGGCGCGAATGCCTTCTGCGCAAATTTTTATTGGGTAATTGCCTCGGTGGTTCGTCGCTAGGTAGCTAGGAATACCGGTCAAGAATGGAACTATAACTTTTAATTTTGGTTATGCCAGTTCAGGTCACGGCGTATATTTTTGTCCAACGAGTTGACGAGGTTTAGCGAGAGCGAAAAAGGTCAGACTTTCATATTTATTGGTTTCTACTACTCATCAGAAATTTTAAATTGAAGTGCGATTTTATACAAGTTCACCATGAAATTGAAAGCTGGGTGTCAGTTTTACTAAAAATGTATTAGGCAGTATAGAAAACATGGACGCATATCTTTCCTTCCAGTCTGCATGTATGCGACAGCCTTCAAAGTGTACACAATCTCTCCTGTGTAAGTGGCAGCTGTCATAACGTACACAACTTCTCCTTCATATGTGCCAGTTTTCAGAACGTACACCACCTCTCCTATGTACGAGCCACCTGTCAATTTGCACCCAACCGCCTTCCGTTGTGCCAATCGCGCGAGCTCTGCAAATGATGCTGCTGCGCTAGAAAATGTAATAACATTCTATGGAATCTCCTCGATTTCTAGATTACTCGACTGAAGTGCAGCGTCGCTCCAGGCACTGCGTCAGAGAAGGACGCTAACATCAAAGCTTCGTTCAATTTACGCTCCTTCGAATGCTGGAACGGAATTTCAGAGCTAATGAAATACTTATCGATGAGCAAGAAGAAGTCACAATTGAAGCGGTTGAAATAACCCAGTTTTCGTAGCGAGAGATTATAGTGCAGTTGTTAACGGCTTGTTACGTTGCTCCATGTCGTTGCGTTTGTGCTCCATTTGAGTATCAATTTTCATATGAGAATTTGATTTCTTACATATGTTACAGGTAGGATGAAATTTTAAGACGCATGGTTCTTTCGTATGCAAAATTGAATCTGTGTGACTGAAGTATTTTAAATTGTGCTCTAGTATTCTAGTGTGGCTCCATCATAGTTTTTTCATCTCGTTATCTATTTATACTTCAGTCGCTCGCAGTATTATGGGTTGGTTTCGCTTCCTCTTTTGTACACTGAGACTCAAAAAAATTGATGTGAAAAACGTGCCCCAGCAATACGAAAAATATCAACTATATGTACATGAAACAACATCCCAAGTTCAAAAATCTTAAATCAATAGAAAAAATTAAATAACTTTTTTGCTCACAAAAAGCATCACTCGTTGTCCTCTGTCACAAACATGTAATTACACAATCATGTTCAATCAAGTGGGATAAGAATAAATTCCTTCGCATCGTGGTGTGGTCGTCAAGAGAGACTGGCTCCGAGAATCTCGACCAGTCGCCTAGAGCATACGCAGAAGCGTCTGTTATATCAAAGACCAGGTCTAAGTTCTTATGGAGTTCCACGTGGTGGGTTAAGTCTGAGAATAACACTTTCTGCTAAACAATTCCCGAAAACAGCAGCGAGGCAAAGCTGTGAATAATAACTGTGCTTTCTGTGCAGGAAGGCAAGCAGCGCGAAAGAATTGGTTAAAGTTTATCGACTTTTGTTTTTATTCAAGTGACGGCGGCTAAAGCACGCTTCTATGCTACGTGAATTATTTTTAGTTAAGTAGATTAACTTCATGCTGAAAATTCGTTACAGTTGGGAACTGAGAAGATATGATTTATCGTCAGTCGAAAATTTGTCTCCATAAATAGACATAAGATAAGCACCAGTTGAGATCAGCCTTGAAAAATATTCGCATTCGCCCTAATTGTAGAATCACAGTCCTTCATTCACATTAAAATTTTACCTCTTTACAGTCAATGGAAACATATGTACAAAGGAAACAAATGTACAGTGGAAACATACGTACATTAGTCGCTTCATTTCAGTCCAATCGGCCAAAAGCCGCTTGCTCATTTCAGATCAATAAAGAACGGAGCCAGTATAATTGAATGGAATTGCATCGCTTCAACTTTTGCGAAATCTAATTCGAAGTTCTTTTGTCGACGTCATCCTATTGATTGTGGCGTTGCAAGGCGCTAATCTGTGAAGCGCATCCTCGAATGCCAGTCCGCCACGTGTACTCCTTCTGTGAAATCATGTACCCAGCGCATCATGCATTTTCTAAGGGCGTGAAAAACTCATTTCCTTACATATTAGCGTGACGACAGCCTCGAAAATTGACACGTGTCGACGTAGGTTTTTCTTGCGTGTTATAAAGCAACACGTAAAATTCCTTTCAAGCGGGTCATCCGGAAGAAATAACGACAATCACCCACAAAGGGTAAATAAGACTGAAAGCACTTCGCAGTTCGAATATCCAGCACGATCACCCGGGATTGATACCTTGACCATCCCTGTAAAGCCTCTGCCCGTCAGACCCATCTCCCTTGAAGCACCACCGTACATCTCTCGCCGCCGACGGATGGCTCCCAGTGATGCGTAAACCTCATAACGTTCGGTAAAAGCGCTTGGATCCTACGGAAAGTCCTTTCGTCCTTTTTACGATATTGCTGGTGCAGTGCAAACCGTAACCAACTTTTGTGGGGGGTCATCAAAAGGCGCCTAAACGGACAAGTTCTCATTGGTTCGAGCTCAATCGCAAGGACGCATTCGGCGAGCTTTATCCAAGTCGCTAGGTCCTCTGGCACCAGCTCGTCATGGTCGGATTGAAATAGTTTTATTAACGTATTCATGAGTGTTCACGTTTCTAAAAAATTCACCATGTGGGTTAGATCATGATTTGCATTATCAATCGAAATATTGAACGTTCTGGAGTTCAGTTATTATACGGAGCCTTCAAAGAGGTTTATTATTGATCGTTCTGGGAATTTTACTGTTTTGGTTGACGTGTCTAGCGTGAGTGGAAACTGGAATCTCCGTCGAAATAGGCTTTGTTTAACAAAATTTGATTGCTTGATAACATTGATAACCAAAATTTATACCTAGCGTTGGTTAGTTCTTTCGTTTATACATATTAAGTAGATCCTAACTCACATGCAGGACCGTTTTTCGAGGTACGTGCTCTTGATCAGTGTTAATTTTCTGACTATGAACGTGAGGCAAAAAATGGGACGTCACAATTTTTTTATTTTTTTATGTAGTATTGCAGCGCAGATTAGACTGAAATCCTAGCATAAACTATCGGTAGTCTTCGCTAAATATCGTTTTTTTTTAGGTGCACGACCTGACATGTGTTCCAAATTTTAAGTTTCAGGTGTAGGAAAAACGTGCTTCTGAGTCGCAAGCTCAAACTTCCATTTCGTAGGACCAACATTTAAAACACGAATCCAATCTTGTATAAAGTAAGTACGACGTGTGAGAGCATCGAAGACTACCTGCACTATACACGTATTTGCTGTAACAATCCTTCTACTTACTCAAAAATGGGCTCACCTTACTTGAATATTTGACTCTCTAATGACTAGGCCGCTTAGTCGTCTGGCTGTTATCTGGGGGTCTTATCGGTGCAGAAGTTCAGGGCTGCGACGATTGCCATAATTTTCACTGTTCGTCAATTTGTGAATAATATTGAATTTGAGCAATTGTCTGTATTTTCAAAATTGTCGGAAGTATTTTTCATTTTTAAGACTGTAACTTTTTGAAGATCGGGAAAAGTGAAAGTATTTTCATTGTACATAATTTTTTTACGATTTTCAAGGTTGTAACAAGCGCGTCAATGCTTCAAAGGCTCTAATAATAGACGTCAAATATAGCATTGCAACATTTTCGACGCTACGAAAATTTGTCATCATTTTCTGGAATTCTAAATATTAGTACATCGAGCTGTCTGTCGTACGCCCCATCAATCAAAGCTGGGTCGAAGCTGAGGGAATTTCAACCTAGGTTGTTAAACAAAAACAGTTTAATACGCAAGGATCATTTATTTACTAAAGAACGATTTTTAAGCCTCAAATTAGAATAAATAAATTTCATATTGAAACATGTCATTTAAAGTTATAATTAATCGATTTCGAATTCATAAATATAAGTTGAAAGCTAAAATAAATCGAGACAAATCAATCGAAAAAGAACAAGTAAAATCAAGAGTAAAATACCTCATTCCATTTCATAACTTTATTTTAAACTACGATTTCAACTGAGTTTATGTGATTGGAAATATTTCAGGCAGTCCTGTTAAAGATCTCAATACTATAATTGTAAAGATCTCAATACTATAATTGTAAAGATATCAAAACTATAATTAGAAATTCACCTTTAATATTAATTTTCACAAAAAACTTATGCAAATGCACTACATATCGAGATGAATGGATATCCGTGTAACTAAATAAAAATAAAAATGCAAGAGTATACAACATAGCTAAATCATTAATATTCGATGTTTCCTAAAAATTTCTGTAATTCGTACTCTGAATAACAAGGAAACATACGTAGCGAGAATCAAACAGAATGTATGTTACTCAAGTTTGCTACAACTGAGATTCAAAATACAATTAGCATTCGGTGTAAACTTCATAATTAATTTTTTATAGTATTTGTTCCAGCTAAAGAATGCGTACGTTCGCACAATTTTAAATTAAATATTTGATTCCCATTGTATCGTGGCTATTGTGATGTATACTGTATATACTGTATACTGTACAGTATACTGATGTATACTGTGTACTGTATATTACCAAAACTTTGAATGACTTTCACTGCTATATTGGACCTTGCACAATGGACACCTGAAATTCAGCTTTCAAATTTAAAAGCATATGTTAAGAAGTACGTATCAAAGAATGTATTACAATCAAAACACTTTCAAATCTTCGGGCAAAACTCCACCAGACAGTCTCATTAAATATTAAAATTAAAAATAACTTCTCGTTATTCTCTGTAGAAATTACAATTTAAAAATTATTCACAACTACGCGTATGAAGGTACAAACTACAATACATACATAAATATGCCATACATATATTTAAATATGATTGTATGAGTATCGTATTTGACATACACATCGGGTGTGCCTGCAGAATTTCTATGTGTACACTGATAGCTCTAATCAGTGAAGGTAAATTCTTCGCTGAATTTCAGCAGAAGTAAACAGTGAACAATATACATTGAGTTCAATTTT
The DNA here is from genome assembly GCA_014899125.1 of Orchestia grillus. Lineage (NCBI taxonomy): Eukaryota > Metazoa > Arthropoda > Malacostraca > Amphipoda > Talitridae > Orchestia > Orchestia grillus. The sequence continues at coordinate 16,136 of VOMN01007424.1, forward strand.
TACGCTATATCTATTTCATTGTTATTCAGATCACATATTACTAACCTATTTATGAATTAATGATTAAGCTATGTTTTATACTCTTGCATTTTTATTCAGCTATATGGATGGATATATGTTGATCTTCATATGCATGCATATTTGGATTCATTTTTCGTATATATCCATTCCTATTTCAAGATGAATTAAAAAATGTGGTTTTATATATATAACTGATCCACCAGCAATATATCAACTACATAAATTTATTTGGAGTACGTAGTTTAATTAAAATGAAGTAATACAATAAAATGAAATGAACTATTTCATTTTAGTTAGATTTTTTTGAAATTGATGTATAATTTGAAATTTCCGTTTTTGGTATAAAATTGATTTATTCGAATTTAAAAATAGCATATTTCAATATGAAATTGATATATTTTAATTTGAAACTGATTTATTCTACATTGCAATTGAATTAGTTCAATTAGGGGCTAAAAAGGTGCATTCATCTGTCGTGAAATCAAACTCTTCAGTCGGGCTTGCAGGGTTCATTCAATTTAAATTTTCATTCCGCCAAACAGTGACACGCTCATCGACTTGCACCTATCCGACCCGTGGTATCCTGTATACGCAAGATTAAATCAATTCGAAGTTACATTAATTTTGTTACTGCAACACTAAATTTCACTCGAGAGAAGTTAACTGCGAAAGAAAGAGATACACACTTTTTTTAGAAGTGTATGAACTTCGCGCAACTACTCTATTTCTCCAGTAATTAAATGATGAAGCATAAGCCACTTTTGAAGTGAAATTTTCCACCTCACAAACTTGGTGTTCAAGGAAGTGTATTTATTTTTTGATCAAAACAGCCTCGACACTCAATTTATTCATCAAAGAAATACGTTAAAGTTACACGCCTGTCCCGCTCTGAAGCGGAAAATAATTAATTAATATTAGCATTTTAGTATCTGGAACTCGAGGAAACTTGAAACTAACTGGAGCAGTTTTAAGGCAGGGTGGTGTAAGGCTTTCTCCTTCCCTCGAACATATGCGAAGTCTGATGTAGTTTGGCAGTTTTTTTATCCTTCAGAGGGAAGGGATTTTACCTTTACCCAGGTCATTTAATCTCTAACATTTAACTTTAGCTGTAACATTCAACATTTAATGCTAGCTCATTTAAATATGGTTTGATTTTAATTGAAGCTAAGCACAATCACAATGATCGTAATAAGACCACCATTTAAACAAAAAATTAATTCATTTCATACCCGAGGAGCAGGCGCAGGATTTAGACAGTTTCGGGGCGTCCATATACGTCAATATTGCTCCCACTCTTTAATATTCTATAATGCAACGTCACCTAAAAATTTACTTATGCACCCAAATCTTAACTGTGAACATATTCACAAATAAAATTTCAATTGATTAATTTATGGTTATGTACGGAAATCTTGCGATATTGTAAATTTTTCCTTAGACTATGACCCAACCTCGCGGCGTACATCTACTTTCTGCAACTTCAACGCTCGCGTATGTACGCCAGTGACTACATCGATAACAGTTCAAACACCGCAAGCTCTGGTTGGCCAGCACGAAATTTCGAAATGTCACCCACTTTTTGTCACACAGTCGAGCGTGTTTCTCATTCTTACAAGCACGTTTGAATTCTGTTAGCAGGGCAAAGAAGAAAAAAATTGTCTGTTTGTATCGTTACACCATCCAATTTCGGAATACGTATGTGTATTCCGAATATTATTCCGATATACGTATGCAGAATAAGGAATACACTCTTATTTATTAGAATAAAGAACATTCAGGATCCATTTTGTGAGAGGCTTCATTCGAAACATTAGCTGGGTTTTCAAGACGCACTTTAGCTGAAAACTCTCATATAAGGCCTAGACGTTTCTTTGAAGCTGACCCTGGCTTTGGTGAGTAAACAGGATACCACATTACAAGGCGTCCTATTAAAATGTGGTATCCAAATTAAAAGGGTCATTCACTTCAGTGCCTTACAATTTGGTATCCTATTTACTCATCAACGAAAAGGGTCTGTTGCTTCTGGGACACCCTGTATAATCCAAACAAGCAAGCGACTGTTAATTTGTAGTATAGATTTCATTAGCTTTGTACTGTATACGGTAACGTGCGTACCCGTAGTAGACTGATTACAGTAACATGCGTACCGTAACATGTGCTGTAACATGGGTTTCAGTAAATAGCAGAAGCAGTATAATAAAGAAGAAAAACTTGCCGAAAGCAGGGCTACATATCTCTATACTATAAAATAATATGCCCAGTATAAATGATTGTATATTTAATATAACCCTTTATTTACGCACCGAAGAAATTAGATAGGAGAAAATTCCCGGGTCCATATTCTCGAGTCCGCATTCCTAATCAGCGAGACTGTATCAGGGAAGGTAGCCCGTATCAGTGATACAGAGAGATACATTATTTCCCGAGAAATTTACTGCCGTTTTCGACAGCATGTCGTCGCTAGTTATGTTATCATATGTGTATACAATTGGAAACAGTGCATAGGTGCCACTCTTTTAGAGCTTCATGGTGGTGCCGTCCTGCAGTCTCACCCCTGCGTCTGCGCAAACAACCATTACAGATCCTCGTAATATGATGCATGCGGAGTCCTTCCAATTTATTGACCTTTTCGCGGGGCAGTGAGGGGAACAACAGAGAGTTCCAGCTACTGAGAGCGCGGTCTCGCATGACTGAGAGGGGGGAAAATTCTTCAGAATTTTTGTCCGCAATTCAATTGAGGCATTTTAGTCGCACGCTGCTTCGGGGTGAAAAGAATTTATATGAACTACAACGAAAATTCGATGTTACTGAATTTCATTTAAAGCTTTCATCGAGACGCTAATTTCATAACTGTGCCTGGAACCAGCTCTCTCACATCAGTTACGGCTTTATGTATATACGGTTGGCATCAGAGGACGTCTTGGCCGTACATTTTCCGCTATTTTTCCAGTTGAAAGGACTCGGCAGAGACAAAATTCTCTCAAAATAAAATGATCTTCACTGAGTCAGTATGACTGTCAAATAATAGAGAACAGTATGAACGCCTGATCAGTTTGAGGGCTTAGTTAATCAGCGAGTATCTTGGATACAGAAGCCCCTTGCCCGACATTTGCATCCTGAGATCGCTCCAGCTCACCTCGTGTTGTTAGCGACGGCGATTGGCAGATTTATTCATTACTGTGCTACATCAGTTCATGTGAGATTTGTTCAATTATTCGTTCGATTAGCTCAGGATAGATTAGTTCCTGTGGACTGTTCCCTGTCGATGACTCTGGTTTAAAATGCGCATTGTTTCTCAGAAGTCTACCTCGCTAAATTTACAGTCGAATTGAAAGCAATGCTGTCGGATATGCTGGCATATGTACATGTATTAGGCGCGTTACTCTTCAATAAATGCGGGTCTTGCTAGACTTATTCGCTCTTAAAATGAATCGAATTTTCCTAGTGAAGCATGTGAGGGGCCACCATTGCTGCTCACCGTTTCCTTCGAAATCAGCTATCGAATACCAAAGTTCGTTCACCAAAATACTGTCACATCGTGTTCCGTCCAAAAAAACATTTAATTTCCCTCAGATTACTTGCATTTTCGATACCAAAATTTGGTATCCTGTCTACAACGCTGCTGCACATCACCTCGCCCAACAATGATATTCTCCTTTGAAATTCACATGTGGGGACGGAGAGACCGAGCTGGCAACCAACAAGATGTGCATAATTATGTGGCAAATTGATGAAAGTGTTTGCCATGCGTTACTGAAGAAAATTTGTAATGTAACTGGTATACGTTTACTGATAAAGATAACACGGCTTACCATTGTTTGTTCCTAAAATGATATAATTTTTTCAGAGAACTTTCTCCACTTTGTGTCCTTTTGAAGTCAACTACGAATATTCGAAAATAAACCCTGTTAACCACAATACTACCGTGTCTTAATCTATTTTATAAGCTTGGAAATCAACTAATAAACAAACTTGTTGGCCATAATACTGTCATGTCGTATTCTATTGAATACGAAATTCAGCTTCCCTTGTATTACATTAATTCACGACGCGATATTCAGTATCCTATCTACGACACCCCCGCATTTCAGTGCCGCCTGCAGTAATGTTCTCTATGGTGGCTCGTGAAAAAGATAATAAACGAAAACAAATTACGTTTGTATATTTTAGAAATACAAGACGGCCGTTATTACAACGGCGGGATTAATCCTTTAATGCTCCTCGTTCATGATTCGGGATCCTGAATGTAAAAATATTACACATATTCCGAGTGCATTTGTGTGAATCGAAACACAGCGTATCATTGGTTACTACTGTGCTGATATTTTGTTCGTCATTTTCCATAGGAACTACGTGTAATTCGAAAAGAAGTTAGTCCAGTAAAAATAGTTTGGATAGTAAAGAATTAATCGCAACTCTCGTTGATATTTGCGTATTTGAAATATAATTTATTCGTCTTTAAAAAGACACTGAAAAAGTCACTGCGGGTGCCTGCATTAATCCTTCCTGCATGAGCCACAGAAGGCCGTAAATTTCGTTTAACTTCACTCTCAGAAAGTCAGTCGTGAAGTGCTTCTAAGTTCATAAATTTCATGGTCTACGTGATCAGTCTACTGTGAGTTGACTTGGTAGATAAAGGGTAGGCCTTAAGTAAGGTACCATTACCCACGACGGTAGCACTGATACACTGAAAAAGCCCTGCACCCATCGTGGTACTGGTGATATAATAATTTTAGAAGGGGGTCTTACTTAGGGCTCACTCTGTGTCTCATAATGAGTATTAAGCATCTTCGGCAGTGTTTTTCGTATCAATATTGATACGAGATACTGGATAATGGATAATGTACCTCATTTTGGATAATGTGCCATGGGTGGGTTATTCATTTTAGTCTGAAGTGAGAATGCTGTTGAAGGGAATTACGGTATGTTTGGGATACATGTAGACATACGTGGCACTAACATATTGTTCACTTTGAAAATAAAATTCCTTCCTGGAGGTGTGTCAAAAATTCTTTGATCAGAATTTACGCATTTGAAGTGATCTGAGAATTTTTTCGCTCGTAGAGGACGGACAGGGATATTTCTCAGATGACAGCGGTCAAAATATATACATTCAACCTGAATTTGAAGTTGAACCGTGAACAACATTGACCAACAACTCGAAGATTGAGCTCCTCTGGGGTTCCTTGTCGCAGTACGTTGTCCATCAAACATACAACCTTATTTTATCATTTTCATGAAAACTTGTGTTAGGGTGCAAGCGAAACTTGAGCGATCATTCTTTATTCCCCGTCTTGTCCCAAAAGGGTTTCACTGCAGTAGAAATTCATGCATAATTCATCCCTCAAGCCTTGAATTGGTCTACGATTCCCTCGAATTCTGCAACTCCCCAAAATTACTTCAATTTCCAGCCAGCGTGGGGCTTGAAGGGGAACATATACATTTTGGATCCTTGCAATTGATCTCAAGAATTAAGCAGGAAAATTACTCAAAACTCTAAAGCCTAAACTTCGTGCTTTTCTAGGCACACATGCAATGCTTCCTGCCGACCCTGCTACGCGTAAGAGCAACTCAAAATCGAAAATGTCAAACGGATAAGTTTTCTAAATAGAATTTGGAACCGACGTATAGGCGGCTAAAATATGTATTGGTTGCCTAAGCGGGACGACTGTTACAATTACGGTGATCAAAATGGCGACGGCGCTTCGCTTTAAGAAAAATCGGCGGAGCACCAAAACTGCATCGTTAATGAAGCGGCTCGAGATCAAAGCAGGAATATGTATAGCTCGAAACGCCGCTCGATCTTCCCATTCCAAACGGCCGTCGAAGACAGACATCTTTTGAGCCAGCTATTAGATTCCTGAAAGGGAAACTTGATGTTTTTGCTACACGCAAGCCCGGTCGATCCATTCATGTCAAATTCACGCTTCTGGGCTTCACAAATTTTGCTGGCTATTCATCCAGGATGGCGGCGGCAAAAGAGGAAGCGCAGGCCAGCACAGCAAGAGGCAAGAAGCTGGAGGTCGTGAGGCGACGGAGGGGAGTTTGTCCGGGCGTGTCCGACGGAACAGTTTTTGTCGTCCGTTGTCGCACTTCAGATTTGTCCGAAATTCTGAATAAATGAATCGCGTGCGAGGCATTATCTTCAGGCGGCGTTATGAAGGGAACCGTCGATAACACTATGCCGCTCGATTTTTTTCTGATAGTTTAGTGTTATTTTGTTACTCCCGTTATTGCAGGACAGCAAGAAATACTCAAAATTCCTTCTAAAATGTGCTTTGCACCACGCCAGTGTTTTGTTCATTACCCGTGTTCTATTTATGAAATATTTATTTGAAAATTTTTTGAACTGACCTCATTATAAAATTTCTAGCACTAAAACTTCCATTTTCTACTTGCAAAGTTACGGTGAAATGAGGAATGATTATTTCGGTCCTGGACCATTTCATGATCGGCACTTCGTTACATAATGCAACTCACGCCGGCCCTCGTCTCGGTGAGGACAAAACGATGGTTTGCGTCAGTGTTGTGTCGCGGTCACCAGTTATTAAATAACCGACGTGAATTGTGATTATTTTGCCAGTCCAGCAAAACGTTTCACTGGAAATTTTGAGCAGTTTGTTTTGAGTTGATCTTCAACGGCAGCGTGATCAAACATCAAACACATTCAGTGTTTGATTTTTCTTCATTAGCATCCGATCAGCAATCGCTTTATTTCAGCAGTTGCTGTGGACAACTAGCTGTTTCCCAAAGCAGCCTCGGATACGCGAACACTTTTTGAAAAGATTCTTTGTCGATTTCTTTGGATCTGTAAAGGCAAAAGTTCTGCGGTAAAAGGACTTTATAGTATTTAACTACTTTGACACTTTTTCTGAGCATGCTTCAGTTTACAACTTTGTGTCTTTTTTTGAGTATTAATTACCGCCTGAAACATATAACTTCATATGTTATGAAAAATATAATGCCAGACTCTTAATTAAGTGTTGATATGAAGCAACTCAGCTATGTTACAATCAAAAATTTAAACCAGAGTACAATTTATTTTCTTTTCAATTGCGTGTTATGAATGCCAGGATTGTATGATTTACTGCGTGTTATGAGCGGTGTGAATGTCACGGTCGAACAAAATACGACGTTTGCAGAGCAGCGTTAAATTTAAAGCTCACCTAACTTCCTGAGGCGTCAAACATGACCGACAAATTGATCTTTTCGGCTTATTTTTTCCTCATTGTTCCTAGCGCGATGTTCAATGCCTAGAAGCCCTAAGAAAAATTGAGAAAAGAAGAAGATAGTTTTCATTTACATTCCGTTTCCTATCAACGCAAGCGGCAACTAATTTTCTTATCGTTGTACGTATGTGAAAAACTTCTTTCGTTGATCACAATCTAAACTGCAAGCTACACCGAGGCATTCCTCCCTGCCGGCATCACGATGGCCACTCTCGTTGAGTAATCTACTTAGAGGCATGGATTCCTCTACTTAGAGGCATGGATTCCTCTACTTAGAGGCATGGATTCCTCCCCGCCCACATCACGGGCCCCCCTCACGTAGAGCTTGTCGACAGCTCGTGTCGCTATCGTGCTTAAGAGACCAAAAGCCTTTTATCTTTATTGGCGCTTAAATGGTACCGACATTTCTATTTTCCAGGCCACCAGCTCCAACGAAACAACACTGGAAAAAATGCCGATGTACATAGAATCCCATTTAGGGCTGTTTTTTTGCTCATAAGGCTGATTTATTCAAAATCGAGCTCACGATTTCTTGACGTATTAAATCGTATTGTATTGGTAATAGTCCATAATTCGAGATTTATTTTATTGTTGTGGTGACTTCAGCGAGCCAAGGGTTAAAATGTTCTGTGAGTGGGGAAAAATACTAGGTTATCTAGTATAAAATCTTCTGCCTTAATGGTGGGTGACTTTACCGTGTTACGTGTGGTAAAACTTTACCGTTTTGCGCGTGGGTGACTTTACCGTGCTACGTACCGAGTTGTTTCCCTTTTATATGCAGGTTTTTTCCATATTAAAACCAGGGCAAAGTATGTAGAAATTTCCGTACCTATGACTCATTGTGGAAGCTTAGCAGGCTATTGCAAAATATGGAATAGCAGCAGCGAAGGAACTGTGAAGCATCTCCAGCTCTCCGAAGCTCATGTCAGGTTGAACTGCTGAAGCTTCCTAAGTTTATTGCGAGGGAATGTTTTAGAAATCAGTCCACTTTAACCGCGATTTGCATCGGGAAACCAAAATTTCAAAGAAATAGTATTAGCCTTTAAAATTATAGATTATTGAAAATAAATCACCCGATATCGTTTCACCATCAGCTTATCAGAAACTGGATAACAGTTGTATCATTCGAAATTTCGGTGTTCTATACCAAAGTTCGGTGTTTTATCCCCGAATTTCGGTGTTCTATACCCAAAAGGAAGGAAGGTTGGTTCCGGCTCGAAAGTTCTGGAACCCGGAAACAGACTTCCAAAATAAGGTCGAACTCGCAAAAGAAGGTGCCCGCTGCTAGAAATTTCTGCCCTGTGATTTAAGGTTCGACTTAAAAACTTATGTGTAACTCATTGAAGCCATTATTCGACTGATAAAATAGGTATATCACGCCATAAATCAATAAGGTTCTTGAAGAAGTTTTTGTGAGTAATTCCGGTGGGCTTGAATATATTGAGCTTCTGAAAAATAGCAGAACTGAATTTTTCGATCACCGTAAAGCCTGTAAAATGAGTTTGTGTACACTGCCACCACTTGGTTTTAGTGCAAATTCACCGTAGTTAATATTATGAAAGCAGTTCCATAGTATTCAAATCATCACTTACAATTCAATTGCGATAAATATTTTCATGACCACGCTGCCATAGATAGCTATAGCTTATTTTGTTAGTTGTCACCCATAACATTTGAATATTTACAAAGATCCTAGTATATTCGATGTGTCGAGAGCAGTTTGCTCGCAATCACTGCCTAAGTCAATCCTGTTACAACTGATATTTGAGAGTAACCTTGTTTTTCTACCATTTCGGACACTCACCACGCACGCCAGTGCTTAGGGAACTTTATATCACGAATATTGCATGCCTAGAAGGATTTAGACAGCTGAAATCCCTGGCTCACGTCAGGATTTATCAGCTGAGTGAATAAAGCTCCCAGAAAATCAACTTATTCATGTATGCGGCCGGCCTTCATCATTCACAGTGATGGCCTGTGGAGGTCGCTCTCGCCTTTTATTATGGACTTTATTCCGCTGAGTTCCTGCAAAGTTCCTAAGGAAATACGGCGTCCACCCACCAAAAAAATCTTATTGTGCCTCCACCAATAAAGATGGCGACCCAGAGACCAATAGTTTTCCTTCCCTCGACTTTTCGCTGAATTCGAAAAAAAAGATTTCGAAACTTGGCGTGAGCTCGATTCCTGTGAAGCATCTCGGTGGTCAGAGCGGCTCCTCTCAGGTCAATGGAAGATTTTTTCTTTGTAATCGATGCGGACTCCAGTTACAGTAATTACTATGTTTTTTGTGAATGTTTTATGAGTCGTGTTAATCGTTATTAAAAATGGTAAATTGTATTAATGATGAGGTTATTAGTATCACGCTGTTTCGTAAAATGCATGATTTACTTAAAGTCGTTCCCCCACGATACCTTCTCCCTTCAGAGTCATACACAATTTATGGTATAATTAATAAATGCAACTTACGTTTCGACAACATATGATCCAACTTAAATTAGAAATGCTGTTGCGATTTTTACTCGGATGGATCCCCCTGGTAATTTCACCGTGGGGGGATTTGAAGAATTAAGTTGCGTCAACTTACGTTACAGCAACTTACGACCCAACTCACGTCATGGTAACTTTAGTTGCCACTTACGTTAAGGCACCGTCTGATATAACTTACATTTCAACATTACTTACGATAACTCACTTTACGGTAACTTGTATTTTAACTTATTTTTTGGCAACTTACGTAATAATTTACGTTCCGACAACTGAGGGCACTGCAATTTACGAAAAGTTAATTCCCGACAGGGCAACTTACGTTACGACGATTTACGTCACTACAACTTTCATCCAAACGGCTTAGGTTACGTCAACTTCTTTTATAACAAACCTAGAAGATGCTCTGGATTGTGTTCGAGTTAGGTCCTAGTAACTTGGAAAATTCACTGGAAGTATTCTTAGTAACCTAAAACACTCACTAGAAGTACTCTAGGTAACCTTGAAGATTCACTGGAAGTATTCTTAGTAACCTAAAACACCCACTAGAAGTACTCTAGGTAACCTTGAAGATTCACTGGAAGTACTCTTAGCAACCTAAGAAATTCTCCAGAAGTGTGCGTGCTCATAATGTACGCAAAATAGACAATTCAATTTATTGATTCATTCTTCTCTGATGACCATATCTAGAGCCCTGAGCGCAGGCAGTGCATTCAGCCCCTGTGGGGTGCCTGCCACGAGGCCGTGACGTGTTCACGGCAAGGGACGATATTCAATTAGCGAATATTGTCCAAATTCTTTTGGTTGTATCACAGATACCTGATTCTATCACTCGCCAATCTCACGCCTCGCGCATATAAATTAGGAAATGTTAACAAAATTGATGGTCGACCCGAAACTTATTTAGAAAATCCTCGTACGGGCACGTGCAGATATTCGACTGTTTTGGTAAAACTTCACTTGACAGTAATTATTGCACAGAGTAATTATTCCATTTTTCTCATCACACTAAAAAATGATCATTCATTTTTGTCTTGTTACTGGGCTTATAAATCATAATTTTCAATTTTTCTGTGTTTACGTAAATTAAAAGAAATAAAAACAGTTTTAACACTACAACTTAACTTTTGAGATCAGCTTGATGGATTATGTTATTTGCCGTTCAATTTAATTCGTACTAGCAATAAAAGACACATAAGTAAAATACAAAAAGAGAGTTTCATACGAATATTGCGTATTTTCTATTTTACAACGCTAACAGGAGCTAGGAAGTAATATTTAATTGCTATGAACAAAAATCATGTTACATTGGGTCATCATCACACCAACGATGATGACAGAGTTCAACACCAACACAAGGGGTGTTGCAAGGAAAAGATAGCATCACATTTAGAACGTTCATCAGATGCATTTGAAGTTCCGTGTTGGTCATTTTCAAAGGCTACGACAAACCCCATTATTGTATTTGTTCTTTGCTCAGTAGTACGATCGCTAAAGGAATATATAATAAGTACACGATCGTCAATGATGCGTGGCGACAGTTTTTTTTGTGATACCTTGTATTTTGTTTTTCCAATGCAAAGCAATTTCCAGAATGAAGGTTCCATTTTAAGAAAACTTTCACGAGCACTTATCGGTTTAATATATGAATATCTGAAACAAGAATTAGTGGAAAATTAATCTAATCATGCAAAAATTCAAGGAAACGTTCATGAATGCAAAAGCTTAGATAGCAGGATAATTCTTGCAATCAGTAAACTTGCTTAGGATAAAGTATTTAATTGAGCGCTCTGTAACTTGAATAATTGTCTGATATTTTTTATATTAATGGCACTCTGCGGCTTGCAGAGGATAAACTGTTTCACAATCTGCGCGCCTCCCAAAAATTAGGATGAGGATACAATCCTTTTCTCGTCTTTGAAACGCCGCGAAAAATGCTGGTCGAGTCCCGACAAACTTAAGAGGCGGGAGCAAACTTGCAGAGTTTTCTTTAATCAGTTTAGTGGAAAAGTTGTCCTTGTTTCCCCTCCTCGTCTAAACGCAGGAGAAACAATGGACTATCGTGACGAGCGTCAAGACGCGCACGACTCCTGAGTCTCTCGTAGCCGCTGTTCTCAGTAGCAAAATTCCGGCCAAATTGAGAGACTTATTAGAGTGAAGCGGAGGTACTTAGGCTCTAATTAGAGGGCCCAATGAAGGGAGTTATTAGAGTGAAGCGGAGGTACTTAGGCTCTAATTAGAGGGCCTAATGAAGGGAGTTATTAGAGTGAAGCGGAGGTACTTAGGCTCTAATTAGAGGGCCCAATGAAGGGAGTTATTAGAGTGAAGCGGAGGTACTTAGGCTCTAATTAGAGGGCCTAATGAAGGGAGTTATTAGAGTGAAGCGGAGGTACTTAGGCTCTAATTAGAGGGCCCAATGAAGGGAGTTATTAGAGTGAAGCGGAGGTACTTAGGCTCTAATTAGAGGGCCTAATGAAGGGAGTTATTAGAATGAAGTGGAGGTACTTAGGCTCTAATTAGAGGGCCCAGTGAAGGGAGTTATTAGAGTGAAGCGGGAGTACTTAGGCTCTAATTAGAGGGCACAATGAAGGGAGTTATTAGAGTGAAGCTGAGTTATTTAGGCTACGGGTCTACGAAGCTTATGGACTAACTCTATGTTCCATGTTTATGAATCAACAAGTGGACGCACCCCGCCAAAAATGGCTGGACAAATGATGTTAAATTCTTAAGATGATCTCTTATTTACTGTAACTCTGACATGAAATAATGGTAGTTTCAGTATCACTGATACGGACTCCCTTAGCTGACAGTCTCGCTATTAGTTTAGGATGGACGGACGGACGGACAGACGGACGGAAGGACGGAAGGAACAAGCAACCAACACTGCGCTATTTTATTATATAGTGAATACTGTGCACATGCTAAAGATGCTTCGTGAACCAACGTGTAAGACTACGCTTGTACAACTTTCCTTATATTGTAGTACGCACCTCATTCAACTTGTCAGTCTTTATTAGCCAAAAAAATACCTACATTAATCAAGTATTGCATTTGACCTTTTGTAAAAAGTGGGTGAAAAAAAAACCGAGTTCAAGTTCCACTTTGTTGAAAACGTAAACGTGAAATCTAACCCTCGTCTGAGCACATCGTCCAATTTTTTTAAAAAGGTAAGCAAAAAATCGGTGTGCGATGTTCGAGGACCTGGACAGCAGGAATGACACAAGTGGCAAGTCATTCCCCGGCATCAGAACGACTTCCTTCCTCTCAGGAGCTCCTTGAAGCAAGTTTCTCGGACGGGCGGAGCTGACTTCAAATTTAGGCGACACCGCTCTTTGAGATGCCTGTTATAGGAACTGTCAGCAGCCACCGCGGTGGGGGAACTGCTGCTGAAGACTGCCACCGCGGTGGGGGAACTGCTGCTGAAGGCTGCCACCGCGGTGGGGGAACTGCTGCTGAAGGCTCGGGTAGTGAAGGAGAATTTCTCGTCACCTTAACCCATGATCGCTCGAATTATTTCATGGTTGACTGAATTGACGGGAACGATCGATTACGGAAAAAAAGACTCGTCTGAAGCGCACAAACGCATGACGTTAAAATATAAGAACGCATAGACTCCTCGAAGTTAATTTTGCAATCCATTCTGTACAAGGAGTGCGGTGAAGAATCTCGCACTTCCCTGAAGAATGTAATTTTTTATCAAAAAATATTACCTTGAAATTGTCACAAATTATGAGCAAGGCTAATCTCTTAAGGAAGGAACATATAAGCTCTTGAGAGAGAGTTAATTACCACCATGAAAGTTACGAGTGCACTTGCAGTATGAAGCTCTCGTTTTCTTTTGCATTTTTTTGGGTGTAATAGCGAAAAAACTATTTTTCAAGTTGATCAGCCACGCGAGTATATACTTAATTCCATGCTGCAGCGATTTTCCCGCGGCAAATTTTTTTGTCACGCAGCGACTGCATAGAATTTCCGGTGAACTCTGGAGCCAAGTTAGACTTTTCTCGGCCATTGAGGACGAGCAAACAAGTTCCCTTGAACGGAGACGGTGACCGTGGAGCAGCCTCTGCCAAGCTCATTTCCTAATGGACCTGACAAGAAACTTGACTTATGGATCTCCAGCTTTCGGAACTAAATGACTGGGATGCTTAGCCCGTCGTCACGCAAATTGATAGTCCACAGCTCGCATCAAGTCCTGCTCCCTAAGCCTTAGTTCTCGTGTTTTTTTTAAATGAACGTTCGTATTAATCTCTTTGTCTCCTCACTTTCTTCAAGTGGAAATTCGTCACGCCTCTTCGTGAGGACATCTGTCTAAGTCATCCGCAATGATTGTCTTAATATCATCAAGAAAGTGGAAGAATACTGTACATTGAACCGAAAGTACATCTGTGCTGACACGGGGGACTTTCCTTCCATTAAATGGGTTTCATTTTCCACGCCTCATCGAAAATGTGACCTTTCGAAATCGATGGCTAAGAAGTAAATTGAGAAAGCCATCTTTTAGGTCAGTTTATGTGTTCAAAAATCTACAAGCTGGCTAAACGTAGCAGTCTTTCCATTATCGCCGTAACGCTCTTAAAAAGCTACACTAAATATCTTTAAGGGGAGATTATTATCTACTACCTGTGAACGGAATGCAGAGTTGCTGGTGCTGTTTTTGTGAGCGCGTTCAATCTTCTCGAATTTTTGAGTCACGTGAACGCGAGGTGCCTGTGCTGCAGATATCTTCAACGGTTCTGCAGGATCTATTTGTCAGCAAAAATCTTTGACAAGGATAAAATGTACAGCATTCGTTTCTACAACAGTAATTACGATATTATTTCGCCTTTGTCAAAATGATATGCATCAGTCCAATGGAATAACGGCCAAATCTTTGCCGTTTATAAATATTTTCACCCGAAAATAGGCCGAAAAGAAAAAATCTGTGCAGTCTGTATGTTTTTCCGGCATGGCCTACACCCACGCAGGGAGCTACAGACACTAGCGTGTCTGACACTACATTGGCAGAGGGAAACCGTCGTAACTTTCAAAAAGCAATTAGTAAAAATTGTCCCATGGTGAAGCGATATTTTCCCCCAACTTTGAACTGTATTTCAAAGGCTCTGAAGGGCATTTTTAGCACGTGCATATTGAACGCTTCACTGAACTGATGTGCTCTAGAGCTGTGCACCTATGGAGGTCAGAAGTGAACGGACGAACTGAATCTAAATTGTCCTGCTGGTGGCACGTGAAGTCTCCGAAATGGAATTGGTGCTCCGGGCGTGGGTGTTTCCTTTTTGTGTGCACGGCAAGACTTCGCGTGAGAGATGTGATCGGAAATAAGTCCTTGGCTCCAGAGCTCGTGTAAGAAACTGTCGTATTTTTATACCACGTTACCGCAGTATTTTATTTCTATTACCAACCCTGTATTCCTACGCAGTATTTGTAAGAAGTTACAACCGCAAGAAAGTAACAAGAGGCTTAGACGGGATCAAAACGAGGCAGATGCGTTGTTCAACCGAGGGGGAGTTTTTTGGAT
>VOMN01007443.1:0-11717 GCA_014899125.1 Orchestia grillus
ATCAAAATTCATTCGTTTTCAAACTTTTACTGTTCTATTCTAATCTGTAAATGTCTCTTGCCAACGAATTTTCCCTTTGCGTAATTTTGAGGAAAGATTTTTGAGGTACTGTAGTATTTTAGGCCCCATTCCTTCGCCTTTTCGTTGTTGGATAAACTTAACTTTACATCATTCGAGCAACATCGTTGCTTTGGTTTCCGCAGGCTCGTCCAAATACCGGTTTGGAAGGTGCTGCGGGGGGCGGTCTGCAAAGCTGTTCGTATGGGCAGTGCTTCGAGCATAGGTTTGTGCAACTTTTTTACGCCTTAGTTAGTTCATTTTTGGAAACTTCGTCTTCCATAGTAACGTCTCAGAGCTGCACGGAGAGTTTCCTTGTGTCCACATTAACAAGTTGCTTTCAGTGTGACCCAACGGGTGGGTAGTTTTACCCCTAGAGAGCTAGCTTTACCGCAGGAAAGGTGATAGTGAACTAATTACTCCTTCTAGTGTTTTCTCGTCTCAGGCATACTTGTATTGTGCGTCATTCTTCAACCAAATTAGTGGAATTTAAATTTCGACTCCGGAGATAAATTGTGATGCTAATTCTTTGTAAGTGCTATTTGAACATGGCCATATAATGAAGTCATTACATAAAAAACTTTTATGGACGTTGCAAATGAGTAATTTAGTACAAGATATCTGTAGCATAGATGTAAAATAACGTTTAATTAACTTCAGCAAACATAGTCTACATCACATTCCCTTAAAGTTTGTCAGGCGTAGATCATTGAAAATAATTCGAATGTCCGATTCGGGACTTGAGCGTAAAGGCTCTCGGATGGTTAAAAAAACAGGATTTGGACGTGTGAGTTTATTTTGTCGGACCAATAGTGCCAAATTTCAACTTGACCTTTACCACGAAGCCACGTCCTCTACGGGTTTTACCGCTCGCGTGATCATTACTGAGCGCAGACTTATTAAGATCTCATGACTTGGCGGGTACTCGCCATGCCATGACTCTGCAGGAACCATTTTCCGGGCGTCTGGCACTTCTCGGGTTACATAACTCGTCTCGCGTCCATCCTCACTAACCTACGACTGGCGGAGCTAATTCTGTCAAATGTCGGAATCATCTTCTTAAATTACCGTTTCTTTTATGATGTGACAAGTCGTGCACTATTTCTAAGAGAAATATTGTTTACTCTGATTTCCGATCGACTGAATTGACCAAACGATATTACGGACCTGTAGTTGCTAGCCCAAGTATCTGACGACGGAGACTCAATCACTTATAAATATGTCCCGCCTTTATTTGTTAAGTCGACTTCACGATCTTTGCGAACCTAATGATCCCGTATTGTTCTCAAGTCTCGTACTGTACGACGTTGTGGGCTATTGTAGCGCGTCCGTGGTTGGAATATTCCATCATTTGTCTTTTTACGATTGCAGTGTATGACGTTCATCTAAAAATTTAACGACAGGCAGAGAGCGGAAACTCGGCAGTACAATCCACTCCCAGTTTCCTGAGTGGAGATGCACCTTAATTACACGAGATGCTCTCATTTCGTAGTACGTTCAATAATTTCGTCGCTTAGTACTCTTTCAGTAGCCATCTCTCGTAGTCTACGTCTCATTGAGTAGCTTGCCGTCATTTCCTGACTCATCTACATGAAATGATTCTGTGTTCACTGTATTCGTTGACATCCAAAAAAAATGTAGTGCAGGAGTACGTCCATTGTACTCATCAGCGTACGAACCAAGTCTTTCAGAGGCTTGTTTGAAGATGACTAACACTATCATCTCTGTCCTAGACAACATTAAAACTTCGCACTTAAGCCATGACGTTCTATTTACAATTGAAGTTTTATAGTATTTTCCATTGCATGGGTCATGAACTTGTTCTTAACTGGACGGAAAATTTTCTATTAATTAGAAGTATCGGCAATTTGCAATGTTGCACAACTTAGATGCAGCCTGTTTTACTGCATCTCAGCTCCTTAAACACAACAACGTTTAATAATTATAGGTAAGACTTCCATCGCTGGTATAATGCTCCCATTGTTTTTATTAGTTTGTTTGCCGCATGATTTGTTTACTTGTCCTCCATAGTTGCCTTTTCTCGAGGTAGCTAACAGAGGCGATATTAATTTCCCATCTCGGTCTGTAATGTGCTTTTTGTAGGAAAAGTGTGAACATAAGGTTAGCCTTTGAGGNGCTCGTTAACCTTGTTGTTCTCACAATTTCAATTCTTTATGACGACTCTAACATTTCGTATTACCTCACAATAACTTGGGTAATAAAATCCTGTTTAGTTGTGTGTAAAATGAATATGATATTAAACTCACCAAGTCATGTACACACACAGACCTTGTGGTCCCGCACGGTGTGCAAATATGATAAAATAATGATATAATGGAATTCTAGAGGATTTAAACAGCTGAATCAATCGGGCTGGGCAAGCTGCGCAGTTCAGAATGCCTCTACCAGTCTACCTTATTCTCAGAAAACAGATTTTGTTTACCCTAGCAAATCCTCCTATGGTGAGTCAGCAATTCCTGGACTCGTAGAATCATTTGCCTGCTTCGCTTCGCACTGCAGTCCCGTTAGCATCCGCTGCCCTCCATAATGAACCTCTTTTTGCGACAGATTCCGCTTCACTGAAAGATCGCTTGCTGAACCAACGGGTTCGGCTGTGTTCAGATAGATCTACGCTGTTCTCTTGTTACTGAATTCGTTCAGCAGTATGTGTCATTTAAAATTTGTTTAGGCTTGAATATCTAATTTATGCAATTGTATTAATCTAAATTTGGAGATGGTACATCATTAAATGCATTAATAGGCTCTAGAATATTTTTTTGAGGTTTAACTTCAGCCTACAGCTTTTGTACTCTGGAAATTAGATGCTCTTGTGAATGAGCATTTCTGATTTACTAATGAGACGCTTATTAACTTTCTATGCGTCATAATTATTTTGCTCATCAAGGTGATTTGACTTTGTCAAAATGAGCGATGTAGTCGTGTATAAAATCAGTTCGTACTGCAAAAAAGTTATGTTGCAAGTTTCAAAGTGAAGTTCAACTCACAACGTGTTTGAGGAGTCTGCATAAATATTTGTTAATTCCACGATACACAGAAATACTCTTATATAATATAAATAACTGACTATTTTGACGGCCTAGCATTAAATGAGCTGAAGGACTACCCCGTTGACGTACCCAATGCCTTTGCTACGCTCTTACAGTGGTGGGGACTCGTCACAACTGAAATTCTGGGGACAGTCTCGTGCTGATGTCCTAGAAAGAATCAGATGTGAGAAAAGCGCCTACGTGTACTTCACTGAACGCAACGAACGAGAAAGCCAACTGCAAACCAAGGTCTCTGACATCCCACGTGAGCGCGCATCCCAGCCGTATTCGCTGGAGCGTCGCCTCGTTGGGTCATTTATGGACCTGAAACAGTTCACGTCGATGGTCATTGAGCTCCTGTCTATATGCCTCACTTACCCAGCCAAGGTTAATTTGCAAGGACATCAGCGCTTGTTCCTGCACAAAAGAGATATGCTAGAACAGCCAGCGTACAAAGAAGAGATCAGCGATGCAGGTTGTGCACAGCTTGACCGAAGCCGACGCGCGGTCGCCTACGCGAGTCTTGACCTTTCCGTTATGAGCACATGGTTACTTTGCGCTAGTGTGCAGCTGTGGAAGAACCTGAAAATCGTTGTTCACAGCTTCCATGCTTAGTTTTCATACATACAAGCTGAACTAGTGTTTCATCTCAAGATCATACTGCAATACCGTTTTTAGTGAGAATATTTTTTAAATTTAGGAAATGTGTAAGATATCATAAAAGCCGCACAACATTTCTGAAATTCAAAGCGTAAAGCGGCGGGGATTCAGTGTATCTAGAGTTTTTGTATAGGTTAATTGTACGTAGTTACTTGCTCGTTGAGGTTTGAGAAGGAACTGAAGTGTATGGGTTATCGAGAATACATCACTCTATTGGGATGAGAGTAAATGAATACAAATGCAATATGATGTATGGTTTCTTGTTTCTAGTTAATGATTCGAATGGTGAAATTTGGAGTTTCTTCGTTTACCTTGTGTTGAGTGTTTCATATAATAGGCTTATTAACTTCCAACGTTATCCTTCTCTACCCAGGTAGACTTGTAAAGCTTATTGGACCTGCATTAATGAAAGCCAAGTTTGCACTGATAGTGATCTCTTTTTAATTAAGTGGACACTGAATATGCTGATGTATACTTCTGAATGCATTCCTAGTTATTCATATTTAAAAAAATGAGCGACTTGTAACGGTGAATATTATTTAATACTTTCCTCCAAAATAATCTGAATCGGACCATTAGCCGATCATCAAGATAACCATTCCGCAGCCATTACTTTCCCCCCAACGCAGCATGTGTTAACGCAAGGCCATCGCTTCTTATTTGTTTGCCAGCGAGCAGCAGTCCGGGAAGAGCTTTCACTATTTACTCACGCTAGGGCAATTAGTATGCATGGCGTGAGGTAGTTCGCTGCAGCTGCAAGAGAAACTAACAAGGTCGAGCAATCCCTTCAGTATCCTTGATGCACGCATCAGGGTTAGGTTCAGGGAACACATAGAGTGATCAAGGTCTTCCTATGAACACGAACGTGAGATTAAAGAATAGCCGTTTCCTCTGAGCTCGTGTATTCTCGCTTGAACTGTGACGCGTTTTGAAGTTGGGAAGTTTAAGGTCGTGTTGATCAGTCGTTTAAAAAACATAATCTTCTCCAAGCGTTTTTGCCATCTGGCGTACGTGCACTTGGCTTAACGTTGACGAATGATTAATTTTTTCCACTTGTGCAGGAAAGAAACTCGATTCAGTAACTATTTACCGTTTGGTGTAAATCAAATACAGAAAAATCTCATAAAAATCATGAATAACACACGACAATATACGTTCTATACCCTGCTGTTGTCGAGTGTTGCACCATTCACGACTGCTTTGAGATCTCAATTAAACGATTACAGAAAACGAAACGCAGGAGTGGACATTGCACGGTGTTTGAAAAAATGGTACCATTGAAAATAGTCAACAACAAGTCTCTTAGCGTAATAAGGAAACTTTGCGTAATAAGGAAATTTTGCGAAATAAGGAAATGTGAAACAATGGGTTGATCAAGTTCTTTCATTTGTACCGGCAGAGACTAGGGAAGTCGTTGCATTATCGCTTCAGCTGCATTAAAGGAGGAGGCTGGGCAGATGAAATCACTGATTTGAACGTTCAGAGCTGTTGATAGACGTAGTTAATTTTCCCCAGGCGGTTTCCCCTACAAGTAACGATACGCAAGTCTGTGATTGATATCATTTTGAGCAGAAATTTTATAAACATTCCTGAGCATTTCTCTCAAGACTTGTTCCTCTGTATGAATATATGCGAATTATTTTGCTTTGAATTGGCTCAGCGCAAGATTAAAGCAAAGCACGATGAAAAGTCGCGTAGTAAGTTGAATTAAGAGTTCGTGAAAATTACAAAATTGATCATGAGAGGAGCGACGTTTTCTGGCAGAAAATCCTTTTACGAGTTATTAAAATGCTTTCATGGAGAACGTCTGCGGAGATCATCTAACTCCTATGGAGAGAGCTAGAGCGGGTTGTCGTGATTCTGTCGAGAGGTTTGAGTCACAAAAATGTTTGTAATCGGTTAATAATCCTTAATTCGTCACCTTGTGGTACTATTTGCCAGTGTCAGGCTTGTCAGCGAACTGGGAGCTCGTCACCTCATGCTGGGTGCGTAGTCAAAGTTAAAACGTTCGTATTGTGGACGGTATGGCGTGCAGGGGACGAAGCACCAACGAAGGGCTCGAAAAGACTGCAAAACTCCGAGGCCAAAAACATAATCATGCAATCAAGATATGTTGCTGCTCTCGGACTCCAAGAAACACTTATACCTTGAAGCCCTTGTACAGGTCTGAAAAATCATAAAATTTACCGAGAGTTCTTCGTAGAAGTCAGCAAATTGATACGAGTTCTGATTATTACGTTCTAATGAAACTACAGTCGAGTTTTTTTGGCGGAGGAGAGTCAAGTTCGCGGTGGGGAAAACAGGCTCTTCGCATGTTGTAAGAATAACGTCCCAGCACTTAAATTGGAATAGAAATGCAATTTGAGGACGATTTTCATCTGCAGTGCCAGCAAAATTGATATCAAAGATGACACAAAAAATCATTGCAGAGCAATTTGGAAGATGACTCGACTCCTTCAAGTCACCAAAGAATAAAAGAAATGTGAACTCACATCCTGGAACAAACTCGTCGCGGCTGGAGTTTTCCAGACGCTTCGAGAAATTCTTTGCCTTTGCTTTACGTAACCACTGGCGCTGTGGGTTAAAGCTCAAGCCAAAATATTTTGTGTGTACTGCAGATACTGTTATTTAAAAATGCGTTTACTGATAGCGCCGTAATTTTTCTTTCATACTACGAAGTACATTTCAATTCTCTAAAAGCAATTTAACAGTAACGAGTCCACTTGGTAAATCTTTCCTCTTGATATTTAAATGATTGTGTCATGCACCCTAGGTTTTACGGCAGTAATTTATAAGCATTCGTGATTTCAAGAGGTCTCAAGTCGCCCAGAGTATTGACTTTGCACAAGGAAGTCACAAAAGGACTAACGCCGTGGGACGCGACTCGATAGTTCCATTATTATTATTATTATTATGTTTATTTTCTTGGTAATTTTAATTAACTGACTGAAGTTAATATACCTGTCAAGTCGGTACACTTCTATTTTCACAAGTGATTTATATGCAAATCTTGTTGGGAGCACAAGAATTAAGCGTTGGGAGCACAAGAATTAAGCGTTTAGAGAAGGAAGTCATAGAAGCATTTTCCTTTTTTAAGTAACACGAACGCGGAAGTAAACAAAAAAGACCCATTAACAAGAACCGCACATACAAACGACCCGGAAAAAAATCCCGTCAAACTTAACGCTTTAGTACGTAGCAAACTACGATCATTTCCCCCGAGGTACAATACTTTCCACTACATTAGAATAGTGTTTTTTTCAAAAACTTGAAAACAATTGCATCAGTTGAGATCAGAGGAGTTCCCAGGAGGGGGAGGAGGAGACAGAGGAGTTCCCAGATCTCCGCGCTCTGCTTCCTTCGCCTTCACTACCACACAGAGTGAATAACTTTGTGCTCAGGTGTCAATAAATATGTAGTTCATTATGAACCTTGTACGGTCTGAAACACTTTCATGACAAAGTACAACAACCTCTCCTCTCCGTACTGCATATTTAATAGGGGAAACATTTCTCTAACTACTCGTTCACAATAAAATTTTCTCGCAAGAGGCTCGTTCTCCACGTGTATTTTAAAAGTAGGTTGGCATCCCACTCGTACAGGTCTCCCAGAGCTTCAGCGGTCAGCCCTGTACGGAGCTGAATTCCCAACCGGTTTTTAATGACAATCTTTTGTCGATTTGGTACGGTGGGAGCACCAGTCGCTTGCCAACGAATGGATTTTGATTTGCAGCCAAGAATGTGTCAGTCAGACAACCTCTAGCATGAGAATAAGAACTTGCATGCAAAAAACGAGCCAAAGCATAAAGTGTTTTTCGGAGGACAAGGTGAGCCTGAAGCAAAGAAGCCTTATCGCAGTAGTGGAAAATTCCAGAAAATTATTTCATGAGCTTACTTTTCCTGTCTGGGATTCGACATTGAATATCGTAATAGCTACAATATTACGTAAAGTTATTCAGAGAAAATGGCTGCATCTTCTCTTCAAGATTTCGGTTCATTTTCCTGCGTTGAGACGCGTTATTCTGCTTAATCGCCCCTGGCTGTTGACGGAGATTTAAATCAAAAGTTCCGTAGAGCATTTTTCTATGCAGTTAACTAAAACTTTCTAGCTAACTAATTAACGTCGCGCAGTTACGTTTTATGCTTTCCCAAGTGCCTACAATCACACCTTCATCGGAATGTGAAGGGTTCCTATCATATGGTCAATTTAATAAGCTTATTAGAATATGAATTACGAACAGCTAAAAAGGAGCCATAATAATGAAAATATTGACCAGTCTACGTTGTATAAATGCAGGTTGATTCCTATGATACTACTAAATTTCTTTTATACACTAACATTGGGTGATATTGCCTACTGTGGTCTGAGCCCATGCTTAGCCGATTTTTAATAACATCTACTGCCGTTAAAATTTCTTCAAAACACTCTCTCGCCCTCAATCTCCATACGAGAGACCTCTGCGAACGGTAGCTCTCGTTTCTAAAGGGCGTATTGCGTGCGCCATATTATGTATCAGGTAGGCAGCACATTAATCTCATTTTGGCTTAATCATTCATTTCATAGAACATACCCATCTATCATACGGCTAACTTCCTCATCACGCGTGATCTTTTCAGAGAAATTTATCTGTTTTTTAGCTGTTTGACTGCAGCCTCATAGAACGTCGTATCGACGCCCGTCTATGATGGCTTTTGACAGTCGGGACTGCACCTCGTTTAAGATGACAATAGCTTCCTGTCTGTCATCTAGGAGTAATCTCTTTTCCTTCGTCGCCAAAAAGGGAGGAAAAAATTGTCAGTTTCTTAAGAAGCTCTCTTTCTTTGAGGTAAATCTGACATGAAATAATGCTTTCAGTATCACTGATACGGACGGCCTTCTCTGACAGTCCCCCTAATTCGGAATATGGACCCGGGAATTTTCTACCAATTTAAATCCTTTAGAGCGTGACGGAGAAACGGATAGACCAACCAAGCAGCATTGAGCTGTTATTATATAGTGGAATGAAGTGTTATCCCTTTGGACTAATAAATAATAAAAATTTCGAACAATGAAATCGAGAATTCCTTTAGCATTCTTGACACTTGTTTTTACTTGCTTGTGATGATTCGGCTTTAGTGACAATGCCAAGATCTGTGTTGTTCTAGCACTCGGATGGATCTTTCGTTCAGTGAATATTAGAAATTTCGGTATTTGGTTCAAACGTGCATCACTGAACACTTGTCAATACTGAAGCACATGTCAGATTTCATAACAGAGGGCGATTGAAGTCTGATAGGATGGTCATTGTCCCGACTCAGCCAATGCCCTGTGGCAGAGTTTAATTAATGTTGTCTACGAACTTTCTGATTTGTGAAGTCGAGGTTAAAGAATTTCAGATAAATCTTCTCGTGTGAACGCTGGTTTGAAGTAAGCATTTTATCGATGATTCTCATGTCAAGATCATTGATGTCTATAGAGGAGAGGGCTTTTAACGCTTCCTTGAGGGACTCCTAACGTTACTTGTGCCCAGTCGCTGTGTTGCTCATGAATAATGATTCATGAGCAACATCAATCATTTCGTTGTTATTTACCCGTTAAATCATTTACATGAATCATTACTCGTTGAGTGCGAACAGTGAGCCAGTTTCGTATCCATCGAAAATAGATACCTTACATAGCATAGGCATCGACTTCGCCATAAGCCTCTCATGGGAAACTTTACCAAAAGTCATTCTGAAAGTTGGGGTATACTCGTATGAGCTCCATGGCTTTTGTCCTGTCGTAGATACGGTTGACTTCTCCAAAGAATTCGAAAAAATCATGAGGCAGCAGCGTTTTTATGAACCCGAGTTGGGTATCAGTTACGAAGTTATCAGCTTGTAGATATCTTGTTATCCAGACATTCATTCATCCTTCCATTGTTTTACTGATGACCGATGTTAGGCTAATAGGGCGATAGATACAGAAAGCTTGTTTGTTCCCTTTCTTGAAGATAAGAGTGATATTCACATGCCTCCAATCCAATGGAACCATTCTAGGTGCGAGTGATTGATAGAAAATATTCGCTGATCCTTCAGCTTTTGTTGGTGTTCGAGACCGGCTCTGGTTTAATTATTTGAACCCGTCCGGCCCTGTTATTTTGTAAAGGCTCAAGAGGTGGAGCGGTTGTCGAACTCGTCAACCTTGAATGTGTCGTCTGCCAGGGTTTAAATTTTGGATATCTGACGTTTGAAGTGGAATTTTTGTTAAATCTGCTTTTCGGAACACTGATGTGAACTAAGATTTCTGAATTCAGGATTTACGTTTGTTGTCCGCTTGGGTTGAGCCGTCAAGGTTGATTAATAGTCCAATAGTCTCTTTTTGTCACCTATCGTTGACGTTGGCATATCTGTAAAAGCTTTTTGGATTGGGTTTTGCTTTTACATTGTGAGTACGCGTTCATAAGGAATCGATCATCTGGAGCTTTTGCGATAGGATTTTGACCAATATTTCGTTCAACGATCCATCATTTTCTAATTTCAATTTCCTGCAAAGAAATGAATGAGGAAGACCATTCAGAATGGAAACGGTAACATCAAGGCCTTTTCATAACAATTTCATAGAGCCGCAGTTTTAATGATTTAAATATTCCTGTACCCTTCGATGATAAATGCGTTACACGCATAATTATGCATCCCTAACGTATACGGTTGTGGCAGTGTTTCAGTTCCAGGCTTTTCAGTCGTGCCTAGACCGGCCGAACATTTCCTCGGAGGCCGGTCCGAACCTTGTACGCTTACTGCATCGTCCGATTTGCTTTTGAACTGGTGAAGAAACCTGAATTCTTGGATGTCTCGCAGATAAGAGTTGTGTTCGTTCGGTGTAACTCACCAGGTCCAGTCTTAACTCTGAAACAGCCATTTGAGTTTGACTCGCGACAGTTTAATTTTCTTGAAAGATAGGATTTCGGCATCAACACGTTTCCTGTGTTCATGTTAAGGATACTAATAGATACCCCAACGGAAAAGTTACACTGGGAAATAGCTTCGTTGCATCGCTTCAGTGTTAATTAAATTCGAACCGCGATTTCTTTTGTTTTGACTGCTGACAGAGTTTCGTTTGTGCTGAAACATACAGATAAAAACGTACGTATATCTTTTTTTCGTAATTCTGTTGGCCAACGACTGCACAATTTTTGAACTTGACGTACGTAAAGTTCTCTTAAAAATAGTCTTAGTATACTTCCGTCCAATAAGCTTACACGATCAGGTGAGCGAGTGTCACAGCAGTCAACGGACCTCCCGTGTTTTATGGTATAGTTTCCCGATACCGATGCAAGCACTAATTTGTGCATACATAACAGCTTCTCGATCTGCGACTATACGTAGCATCGATTCTCAGAAGCAACATACGAACTGTTGCTTGTTTTATCAGCAAGCTTTAGTTGGACCTTAGTAGAATTATCGAAAAGTCGCCTAAATATCTCTGCAACATGCTATAGCTTAAAATGTTGAAAGTTTCGAGGAAGTTTCTTTCTCCAGTAAGAGAAATAAATTGCTCTCGCTCTGAGATGAAGACTGTGAATTAAAGCGATAAATTTTAGAGAAGATGTGATCTGTTGGAACACTGATGTAATTATTTATTTATTATAGTGCACTCACACTTAGTGATGTCATACAATTCCTTATCGAAATCCGAAAAAGAACTTCTAAGTTCGCTTGTTATACAGTCAAACAACAGTGAATTCAATGAAGACAAGTTCGAACAGATGAAGTATGGAAAGCACCCAGACGACAGATTCTCATAAAAAAACGAAGAAGGTCTGGAAATAGAGAAAAGAAGCTCCCTTAGGGACTTGGGCGTTATCGTCGATGACAACAGACGATTCCGAGAACATATCGACCTTATAGTCAAAAAATGCCAGCGACAAATTGGCTGGATCCTGTGAGTCTTCAGGACACGAGTATCGAAACCGATGCTTTCGCTGTTCAGGGC
>VOMN01007451.1:0-14560 GCA_014899125.1 Orchestia grillus
GACTGAGGCTAGGTTGAGAGGCCCCAAAATCATCACTTTTAAAGGGGTGACATTATCTGTTCAAAGGAGACTTCATATGATCTGTTTGTTAAATAGCTTTCAAACCGTTAGGCATCTATTTCTAGGTTCAAGATTTTGTGCAGAAGCCACTTGCATTCAACTGTGTCAAATGCCTTTGAGAGGTCAAGAAGCAGTAGAAAAGTTGAAGTTTTTTGTCTAAATCTTTATAATTTTTTGATGATATTAAGTAGGACATCCAGGGTTCTTGTTTTCTTCTATATGCATATTGCTTTTATGAAGCAAGTATGATGCATTTAAGTGAGGAGGATCCTAAATGTGGAAGTGGGTGGAAGCTTTAAACTAATAAAATAAATGAAATGAATAATAGATACAGAATATCTTTAATTTATATATTTTTCAAACTGAATGAGCTGACTTGATATATATAATTTTATATATATAAATTGAGCTGATATATATATATGAAACAAATTCCTTATTAGTTATTAGAAAAGTAGCCAGTTTTATAAAAAGTATACCTAGAGTTTATTGTACAATATGAGTGGCAATTATTTTCCATAGCTTAAAGACTATATTTTAGCTGATGTTTTTGTACATTTTGTAGTTTTATGATGTATGTACAAGTGCTATGCAGAGGCTTGCAATACACAATTACAAATTCTATTTTGCAACACAGTTGCAAATCATTCTTTGAGTTGCAGACAATTTATCAACTGCTTCTAGTGCCCTTCTACCTATAAGAAATGGAAATTTCATTACTTTGTGTTCTTGGTGAATATTGGTCATTGATAAAAGGCAAGCTCACACTTTTGTTGACAAGTTGACCAATCAATTTCCTTCAGTAGAGCCAGCAAGAAACACTTCTACTCCAATTTTCCACTGATTTCTGAATTTAAGCTAGCTGACATTAATAAGTAATATACCATTCAATTCAGCATCATTTTCCCATTTAATAACCATATTCATTTTTATTGCCAAAAGGTACCTGTGTCAGTACGAGGCATCAAAAGCTTCACTACATCTCACAAATTCCTTACCGTGCGTTGTTCTTTACCGATATCATAGGGTTGTGTCTTGCAGTGGAACCTCTGAAGTTGGATTAATTCAATCTATTCTTAATTGTTAAACAGAACCCTTTGCAACAAGGTCACACCATTTTGTAGTCAGAGAAGCAGTTTAGAATCCATTCCTAAGGCTGTAGATCTTTACTACACAATCTTCCCTATGCAAGTGACTCCAGGATGAACCGATTTTTTGGACAGTCTCGAACATGGCCAGTTTTGATGCCTTAGTTTTTTTTACCACATTTGAGTCTTCTGCCAATTTCCCTGTCAGTCAATCCAGCATTGTGGAGTTTAATAAGATCCTTACAATCACTGAGAAAAAGATTGATCATTCTGGCAAATATTACTGAATTATAATGTTGAACACATTTGAGTAATTGTTATCAGGAAATTTTCTTTGTAAAAAATAATTTTAAAGTGTTTTGAAACTTTCTTTGCTTGTGGTTTGAGGTGTCCCAAGAATTGGAGCTATTTGGGATGCTGTTGTTTATTACCAACCGTAGTTAGGGGCTAGAATTTTCTTGATGTTCGATTTCATTGCCCTTATGTAAAATCTATAAAACGGCTCATGATGCAACATGATACATGAAATTACAAGAAGTAAATATGTGTTAATAAAAGCCTTGAAAATCATTCTTGGGTAGCTCTGCATAATTGTATTTAAAACATAGATTGTATTTAAAACATTTAATGCAAGGTCTACAATTTGAGAACCTTGTATTAAAGGCTATCTGTTGCATGTTTGAAGTTCTAATGTAGGTTTCATTTTGGAGATATATTACATTAATAATCAAAATTTTGTAACAATTACCCAGCTATTTAGTTCCAAACAGGAGTTATTCTTCTTACAAAATGGAAACCATTTTAGCATAGCTTAAGCTAACTTTTGAGCTTGATCCAATTCTTATATCTTTTGTTATCTGAACCCCACTGAATTCCTGTGAGTCTGAAAATCTTTCTATTGTGAGGACTTATTAGAGGCCTCAGAGCAATAAAAGTTGATAAAAATGCCAGTGAGTGTAATTTTACAAGGTTTAGTTGTCATGGGGTGTAATTTTACAAGATTTATTTACTACAGGATGTAGTTTTACAAATTTGTTGAGAATGTTTATATGGGGCACACTTTTCCTAAGCCACAGGGCCCTTCCTCTATTCCATACCCAATGAACAGGGTGAAGCAGGCAGGGAATTTGTCATCAAGGTCCTTCAGGCTGCTGATTATTGATATAAATCTTGGTAGTTTTATGGGCTGATTTTTCCTCAAATTTTTCAATAAACATTTAGTTATCACATCTTAAATTACAGCTTGAGTTGCCAGGATAAAGAGATGAACTACAGGTTGAATTGTTTTGGCTTCATATTTTATATTTCATAAAATTAGTAAAAATTTTATTCATTTCCATATGAAAATCAGCTGTGAGAAATTATTGGTGGATGTAACCATATTCAATGTTGAACTTTTTCTGAGGTGGCTGAAGGTTGTAAATTTCTGCCTGCAGTGTTGAGATTGGTGAAAGTGTACGTGGAGAAGATGTTTACATCGTGCAGTCAGGCTGTGGTGAAATCAACGACAATCTCATGGAGATGCTCATCATGATCAATGCTTGCAAAATTGCCTCTGCTGCCCGTGTGACTGCAGTTATTCCTTGCTTCCCCTATGCCCGGCAAGACAAGAAAGACAAAGTGAGTTTTTTTTGGTGATTACATTTGTCATCCTAAGCTTCCTATCTAAATAGCAGTTGGGATGCTGTTTTTAAATTTTGTCTATTTTTTAACTCTTTTAGCCTAACATTTTTGCTTAAATTGAATATTTATGTGCATACCTAAAATTTTCTTAATGATCTAGTTAGTAATGTGAATTTTGTGGTATTTGTAACATTTCTTTTGATTTTCAAAGCAAAAGTTTTAATTAATAATGCATAGTTTTTAACTTCTTTTTTTACACTAATTTGTTAGTCATTTATTTTTGTGATACATAATGTCATGCACTTAGTCAGTTCTAGCGTAGTAAATTTTGTCATTTTATACCCTGTTACTGGTTTAAATATTTTCTTTTAAGCTTTTTCATTGTTAGCCTTACCACTTCAAAATAACAGTTTATACATCCTTCGTTTTTGTATATTTTTTTGCTACATTTTTCTATCTTTTTGCATGTACATGCTAGAATGCTACATCATTCGTTTTCTAATGGTGGTTGCCCACATTGCTTACCTATCGTTCTAGGTTGCGGTGAGTGACTGTGTATCGTAGATACCATACGTAGCTGAGGAGTTGGTGAGTCACTGCTGCACATACTACCACTTTTGTCTCAAGTGTGGGGTTCACACTCTTCTCTGGTAGGGTATCCATTCATCTGTTTAGATGTCTTACGGTCTCATAGGAGGTGTAACAGTGCTGTCAAGGCAAGTTTCAAACTGAGTGGGACTGCAGATAATAAATTTGCTAAGTTTCATGAAAACTGTGGTGCTGTTGAAATTCTCTCCTGAATTTGAAATTTATCAAGCAAAAATTTTCTGATGCCCTACTCAGTGATTTTAATCTTGAGCTGCTACAAAAAATGGCAGATTTCTGTACTTCCTCAGGTAACTTGGATGTATCAGTAGGTTTTTTCTCCTTTGCTTCCTCTGATCTCTCTTGCTTGTTTTGGTGAGAACTATCAAAGTAGAATGATTTCCAGTTCTTTGCCTTGGTTCCTTGTAGTTGCTGATTACTAAAAGTCTAATACAGCTGTGCATTTAGCTGCTAAGGAGGGTCAAATCTTAATGCAATGGGATTATAAGTCTTGTTATGATGGACTCAGGAGTGTTAGATGCTCAGAGAAGCACCAATTATTTAGGAAAGGGATAACAGCTTCAAGTTAAATCATCATTTGACCTTAGATGGGGAATGGCATGTGACTTGCAAGACTATTCCTATTTATTTACTTTATTTATTCATTCATTTATTTCAATTTGAAACTGCAACATGGCTATTGGCTTGTGAAGTATGTAAACTTACAGCTTCTCTTTACTCGATGTCTGTGATTCACAACACATAGCTAGTTGATGTAGAAGACTACAATTTTTTGTCAGCGGCTTGCTGGTGTGGTAGGCAGCTCCCCATCATGTGCTTCAACTCACTGCAACTCCTCAGCTGCATTTCTGTCTGATTAGACTTTGTGGTGCACTTCACTGCCTACTCTTCTTCTTTACTTGCTTTCTTCAATACTTTTGGTCAAGGTTACCATGTAAGGACTGTCTTCTTATATGTTTTTTCCCATCTTTTGTGTCTTCGCTTGTTAATTTAATTTTTTATTACCTCTCCTTCTGAAAGCTTGTACCGTGTGAAGTGAGACTGAATTTTCCATGTTAATAATTGTGCTGATCCTCTGATGTAATTTTGCACCTGCAGGAAAAGGAGTTTTAAATCTCGTATTGCTGGTGTGGAAGGGGAACATAGCATTGTTATGAAATGCTATTGAGGGTTGTAAGGTAATGCATATGTTTACACTTCTCTGGTCAAATGTAAGAGGAAGGAATTTCATTGGTTGGGGCTTGTTTGAAATGTGCAAAAAGAGTATGAATGTGTGTGTAACTGCCACTGATTTCAATGTTTACATTGTAGAATTGATTTTTGCTGGCTATAGGTGCTCTTATACATAATGCTTCCAGCTAAATTGTATTGCAATAATTGTTAGAAACTGATTTTAGTCAGGAGACTTCAAATTGTGTGTTGGTTGATAGAAAAATGTAGTTATAAGAATATTAAATATTTTCAAGTTTCTACTTTCTAGTGTGTCAACTGGTACTTTCCTATGATGTAAGAGTAAAAGCTGCTTTGAAAGGTATTCTTCTGTGATACTTAGCTTTATTTTCAGGGCTTGCTGTTACTGCAAGAGCCCTGAGCCATTGCTCTAGTGTAGTCCATTGCCCAATAGAGAATTTGCTTTTCAAGATTAGCTCCTAAATTTTTTCTGTACCTAGATTCTTAAGAAAATGTCCCTTCATCCTGGCACCCATTAAAAATTTACAGCCATTGCAAGGTAAAAATTCATGCTGAATTTGATCTACATAAGAAAATATTTCATCTCATTCTCTTGAATCTTTTTGTATGTTTTTCCTGCCTTGTGAAATGATATCACACGCTCTAGATTGGGAAACCTTATCTTATGATATATTGCAGCTGCACAGATGCTACAAAGCTCACTATATGTATGGGATTTTTAACCATAATCTCAGCCTGAAAGTACAAGGCTCAAATGGTGTACCACATGCATGGTGCTGATTTTGTTGAAAATTTTCTCTTTTTGTCCACCATCTTTCACAGAAACTTTCACTTGAGGCTAATGGTGTATAAATTGATTTCCTCAATATTGCTTTGTGTTTTTAAGGGTGGAAGCATTTCATTCTTTTTACAGCTGTAACAGCTAGGTTTATGTTGGGGTTGAATTTATCCCTATAAACCCTCAATGATTTCTAATTTCTATTACTAGTGCAAAAATACTCTGGTTTCTGTAATTTGGAACTTGCCTTTCTCCCTGTTTGTGAATATTAGAAATCTAATTTTGTTTTGTTGAAAATTTTCTCGCTCTCCCCTCTGTGTTGTGTCCAACTTTGAAACATTGAATAGTTCCACTTAAGAAGCCTGTTTACTTGACTCTCTTGAGCTGTCATCTCTTGTTACTTCCAAACTTGTACACCTGCACCGCCAAAAATGACTGGACAAATGATGATAAATTATCAAGATGCCTTCTTAATTGCACTCACTGTGACATTAAATGTTATTTTTAGTATCACCGATAAGCACTGCCTTGCTATTAGTTCAGTCTCGCTATTAGTTTTCGAATACAGACCTGGGAATTTCCTCCTATCCAAATCCATACGAGTGCAACAGAGAGACAGACCAAGCAAGCAACAACTGTGTATTGGATGGATGATCCATCCTTCTCTTCTCAATGACCAGCTTTGCCACACTTCCATTATTTTGGCAGATCTAGGTGTCTGAGTGGTGCCATTTCTGTTTTGTTCTCTCCTTTCATTATTTGTATTTTTTAAAGTACCCTATATGAGCATGGGAAAATGACCTCTGTCTTACTTGTGGCAGGTATTTATGTAGCTTGGTTCTTACCTGGAGGCTTGAAATGAAAAAATCCTTGCATGTACGAAAAATATGATTGAAAAAATTCTTGCTAATACTTGACTCAGTAGTTTATGCAAACATCTCTTGATTTAGGGTACTATCGGTATTGATTATGTGCAAATACCTTCTGAAGTTGCATTCTGAATTTAACTTCTGTTGGTGCACCATTCGGGTGAATTGGTCACACTATTAAAGCAGTTGTTTTTCCTTCTGTTACAGAAAAGATTAGTCTCTCTTGTTTTATATTTCTTAGCTGCAGGATTACATATAATTATATGCCTATATTTGAGCAGTTGTATTTGTTAAACATAGGTTATTTTCATGGCAGAGAGAAAAATTCATGTGCTGGTTGGGTCTTGCTAGTTTTATTATTTCATCTAGTTATGATGTTTTGAAATGACTTCACTGATCTAATTGGGCTCAGTTCCTTTTTCTTCCCTGATGAGTAGCTTCCCTATTGAGTAAATATCTTCTCCAGTAGGTTTCTCTTTTAAGAAGTTGAAGTAGATTCAAGTAGATATCCCTTTTATAGTAAGTTACAATTAATTTAGAGTAGGTACCTTATTCGAGTAAGAGTAAATTCAAGTATGTACCATTTTAGAGCAAGTCCCCCACAATCTAACCCGGCTACATTGCAGCCCTCTTAGTCACTCTCACTCCGAGTGGGTTAGCCTAACCTTGTCCACCCTCCAGTCTCGAGCTCCCATCTCAGCCAAGCTGGTGGCCAACATGCTGTCAGTGGCAGGGGCTGACCACATCATCACCATGGACCTCCACGCATCCCAGATCCAGGGCTTCTTCGACATTCCTGTGGACAACCTCTACGCTGAGCCGGCTGTTCTCAAGTGGATCAAGGAGAACATCTCCGACTGGAAGAACAGCATTATCGTGTCACCGGATGCAGGCGGTGCCAAGAGGTAGTGTGGTTCTTAGCTCGTTTTTTTGTTTTAGTGTTTGGTTGTGGTAAGGTCCCCTTTTATTGCTGGAGTTATTGGACGAATCCACCCACTATGAGTGGAAGTCTGTAAGAGATATGCTCGTTTTAACCCTCTGCATGTTTATGCACCCTCTGTTATATTTCCTAACTGATGCTCTCATAGACTGAATCTGTACATACAATCAGTTATGATGCACAAAGCTAAAGCTCATGAACAGTGTTGCGGAATACTCTAAAATTGTTCAAATGCACACTTTATAGAATTAATTTATCTTACAGCAAACTCTCAAATACTGGGATTGAGACAGCTACATTGCAACATCACAAGGGCTTACTGTCTGGTCTTGGTTCAAGTTTTTAGTTTTTTTTTCTTTTTGTGTTTTGGCAAATTTTTTAGAATTTTTTTCTTGCCTAATTTCTTAACTATCATGGAGAAAGAAATATTCCCTCCATGCAGAATACAGCAAGAAAAAAGTTATAAAACAAAGGGATGCAATGTAATTTTTTGATATTTTTTTTGTTTCACTGTTTATTATATATATATTGGTGATGAATTAAAGATGCTTTTATGGATAAATGGATGCCTTTTTAAGAAGCATCTAACGATAAAATGAATGGATAGTGTTTGAACGTTTGAGTATCATATTTACAGTTATTTGGATAAATAGAGTAGGAAATGTTTATTGTGCAGTCTGGCGAGTGAGGCAGTAGAGAGACTATCTCTGTGATGCCTCCATTTGACACAACTGAGTGTGTCCAAAATTTTCAACTCTGTGTCATTGGGCAGGGTGACCTCGATCGCGGACCGCCTCAACGTAGAGTTCGCTCTCATCCACAAGGAGCGGAAGAAGGTGAACGAGGTCGCCTCCATGGTGCTCGTGGGAGACGTGAAGGACAAAGTGGCCATCTTGGTAGACGACATGGCTGACACCTGCGGCACCATCTGCCACGCCGCCGACAAGTGAGATTGGGTGATGGATTGGTTCTTTTGGTGTTCTATGTGAATGGAATATCTTGGCAGCCAATGTGAAATTTCAAGCAGTCATGACACTAATTGGCACTAATTGCCAATTATAATGGCACTAATTGCCAATT
Source organism: Orchestia grillus (assembly GCA_014899125.1). Lineage (NCBI taxonomy): Eukaryota > Metazoa > Arthropoda > Malacostraca > Amphipoda > Talitridae > Orchestia > Orchestia grillus. The sequence continues at coordinate 8,236 of VOMN01007451.1, forward strand.
ATAATGGCACTAATTGCCAGTTATAATGGCACTAATTGCCAATTATAATGGAACTGTTTGCCAATTATAATGGACATAATTTATGCCTTTGTTGCACAGACTGCTGGCTGCTGGAGCTATGAAGGTTTACGCCATCCTCACGCACGGCATCTTCTCGGGGCCCGCTGTGTCGCGCATCAACAACGCTTGTTTTGATGCTGTGGTTGTCACCAACACCATCCCTCAGGTGTGNTTCAAGCTAAAGGACAGATGGAGCTGCATTGTGCAACGAAATGGTTCAGATTTTAGTTACAAATGTAATTTCTTATATTCCCTAACTTTTTTCTTTCATTTAAATATTGGCGCAAAGTTTCTGGACAGCGCTGTACATGGGGGGGGGCAATGTTGGCGTGAGTGTTATACCTTCGGTCGCAGTCTGCGCGGGACAATGTATCGATGGAGTGACCCATTGTGAGGGGGTCGGGAAATGATGATGGCGTTGTCTGACGGCATGGGACTTGGAGACCAACTCAATGTGTGGACCTCTCTGTTTTCTGTCGCTGCCATGTTCTATTGTGCTCTATTTCAGGCGTAGCAATTTTGGTCCAACTACCGTGGTACTTAGTCGACTTTTAAGGCTAATTTTATTATTGCAATTTTGGTCCAACTACCGTGGTACTTAGTCAACTTTCGGTGCTGATTTTATTATTGCTATTTAGGTCCAACTACCGCGGTACTTGTCAACTTTTGGGGCTAATTTTATGATTGCAATTTAAGTCCTACTCTCCTGACACTAACCCAAAACTTTTGACATATTTATACGTGGAAATGTAAGTTCTACCCTCTCGACTCTGACTAGAACTTTTAAATGCAGGACCAGCACATGAAGGAGTCCAGTAAGATCCAGTTGATTGACATCTCCAACATCCTCGCTGAGGCCATCAGACGCACCCACAACGGCGAGAGCGTCTCCTTCTTGTTCAACTCCGTGCCCTTATAGTCCGTTAATGGGTGGGTGTTGTGTACGTGTGGTCCGTTAATGGGTGGGTGTTGTGTATGTGTGGTCCGTTGTTGGGTGGGTATTGTGCCTTTATAGTTCATTATTGACTGAATGTTGCACCCGTGCAGCCTGCTGTTGAATTGGTGTTGTGCCTCTGCAATCTGTTATTTGATAATTCTTGAGCCGTGTGTGTCCTTATAGTTTGTGAAAATAATTACTAAATTTTAGGTGGAGTATCACACCTTAGTTATTTTTAGCCTTGTTGAAGGAACTTGCCTCTTCTTAAAATGAGAAGTTGGAACTAAAAGTGAAACTTCCTTAGAGGAAATAAAAAATAATGTAACTGAGTTCTATGGACATCAATTTTGCGAATTTGCTTTCTAAACTAAAGCAAAAGTTGTCCTCAACACTTCGAAGTTTCAAAACGTAGCAGAACGTCAGGCCTCTGTGGGACGGAGCTGTTCCCTGATCTGGGCGGTGGTGCCAGCGCGCTCATCTGGCCACAGCTGCTCTCCTGTGGTGTGGTGCCCACCTCTGCCTATGGTATTCCTACGGGCAGAGCTGGGCAGCGTGGTGCCTGTTGAGTGGCGTGGTGCCATATACTACCCTAGGCTATGTACAGTACGGAGTAGAACTCGTGAGTTAAGAACTTTGGCCGGGTTACATCTGAGGCAGAAGTCCATTTCTCAACGTTTGTGTTACCCTTTAAATTTTCTTGATAAACTGGTGTTCTATAATACATATCTTTCTTTTTTCCTGTTCATGTTTGAATCGGTCTTGGGGGAAGCTCTTCCTGTAGCTTTAATTCTTTTTTATATATATAAATATTAACCAAACTACTTGTAAGACGTGAAAAAAAATTCTCCTTTATTCGCAATTGAGGAAGTTCATACCTTAGGATACTCATAATTCAGGATGTTTATAACTGAAGAGTTCACATTTTAGGAGTTCTGCTGTATTTTTTAGGTATTATTGATTACTATTCGTGACCCCTCTCACGTATTTTGGAAGTGTGGCGAATGTGAAATAAATTCATTGGGAACGATCATAGTAGGTCTTCCCTTATTGCATTTTCAAGCCGGTCTCCTGCCGTCTAATCCCTGGTGAGCAGACGCTAAGTTGCTTGTGTGTCGACAGAAACTGCACCAGCCTTCAGGGTGCTCGGCACTCGAAACTCCACAGACGTCACTGCACTTTCCCGGGAGTGTGGGATGGAGGGGGCGTGTTCCAGTGTTCCTTCTTCCTCTGTGGAGGGGGCGTGTTCCAATGTTCCTTCTTCCCCTGAGGAGAGGGGCGTGTTCCAGCAACCCCCCTTGATGGGCGGCCCGTCAAAATTCCTGTTGATTAGATCCGATCTACTACACCTGTTCCCTCTGTTCTGCCGCTGCCGGAGTCCTTGTTTTGTGTGACGTGTCACTGCTGCGGCATTGTTCTTATTTTGCACCTATTTTCATTTGGTAGACACGCCGACCTCTTGCCTCGTTTTATCTTCACTTGCTGGCGCTGACGCTCTCAGTTTCATTACCATCGAGCTGCTTGTACAGAGACTTGTGTAGTACCGCTGCTAGCGCTACTTTTTATGATGCTCTACTCGTTAGTTTGTTGGGGCAGCGTGTGGGAGGCCCTTAAACCCCCTCCTTTTTTACTTTACAACTCGACCAGGAAGTGAACCCTATCGAAGAAATGTAAGCCGGAACAAAAAATTTCGTTTTACCGCCTGCTGTTGCCGAGTGTTGGTGTGTCCATTTCGTGTTAGCCACGGGAACCTTCGAACTCGAGCGACTTGAGATCTTTTATTGTGTATATCGAGGACTTGAACTGTGGTTTTCTTTTGCACCTCAGGGTTGCGATTTGTTTTTTTCTTTTGCTGCTGGTGAAGCGTTTCTCGCGTTGGAGATCGTTTTCTCTTTAATATTACATACCTTTTGCTCAAGCATGCTCTTTTTTTGTTCAACTTAAACTCTCACACTCACTAGCCTGTGCTCGAACTTTTGCTCCTACGAGAATAACGTAATTTTTGTTGGATTTTGAAGGACGGAAACGTTGCTCTGACCATCAAAGGTTCGCGTCAGTGAGCATGGTTTCATTTTACGGACCCCCTGGCGTAAGATGATTTTTTGATTGACGTACAGGTTTGTTCGGTCCGGCTTTTAGAGGCTGTAGCTCGCCGCAGGTGCTGAGCGCCCGAGCTCGAGTGGTACTGCAATGTCTGGCTGGATCCATTCTGTGATGACGTGTGTGGTACAAGAGCCTCGCAGGGCAACGCTTTGATGGCTGCACTACCACCTACCACGTTTCTTTCATCAGCCCTCAGCTGATTTGAGGGCATTTTATTTTTGAGCTATTTCTGCTCAACTTAGGGTGTTTCGTTGCGCCTCATTTTTTTGGTTAAGTTAATGTTACTTAGTGATACTAACTACCTAGCTTTTCTGTCGCTTGCTTCTTTTCTGCTGCCTTGGTTCTGTTTACGAATCAAGCTTTTGAGCTCCTAAATCAGATCTGATGTTTTCTTTGTACGGCTTGTGAAATATTCTGTTTTGGTTTGGATTGTTTTTCATCTCGGACTCGCTGCAATCGCATAAGTCCTTCTCCCTATCTTTCTCTTCTCTAAGATAAGTTTTATCTTGAGTTCTTTTGTAGCTTTCAGATAGGCAGAATATTCTTGTTACTACGAATGGTAAGCCTACCTCTTTACCATTGCATTCCTCTTTGGCGTTCCTCCATCTGATGAGCTGCAAACTTTCTGATGGAAGCCATGACGACTTACAGTACGCACTGGGGCTCCATTTTATGGCGACCTCAGGTGTCTCACGCGTGCTTTTAGTCTGGATTGTCAAGCGATAGATTCTGTTTCACTTTGTTTATTAACTCTTTATGGCATAGTAATGCCTCCCAGAGCAGTGCGATTTTTCAAGAAATACTGTGAAGGAAGTTGAAGTAACTCTCGTTCAAAATGAACATTTCTGCACGAATTTCTTTCCAAACAGAACACTTATCATCTCATCACACGCAAGCACTAGTGTTCATGCAAAAATCTTTCTCTCATTTCAATCAAAATATGTGCCATATTGGGTTAAACGTAGACCCGAAAGGGGGTTCATTAACCTGAAAGACCCGAAAAAAAGTTTGTGTGAACATCGCTTCAGGATATTGAATGGTTCTCACAATTAGTTAGGCGAGTGGTGGAAGGGAGATGTGTGAACTGGACTCAGTGTAGAATATTCTCTGGACGCCGCAGCTGTTGTCGGTGATGGCGGCGAAGTGAAGTCTACGAAACCGAGCGTTTATCATATATAGGCTAAGATTTTTGCCTAATTCCTTCTTTTACCTTTGTTTGTGGCGTGTTAAACTCAACATACTATGAGCCACAGCAGCCAAAATTTGCATGTGAAGGAAGAAAAGTTCTGTGCTACTCGTTTTTTCATTGGCCATTGGTGGTGGGAAGGCTACGCGTCGTTTGGAGTTAGTTTCAGTAATCTGTTATTTACCGAGTGTCGAGTACATTTAACCCAGAGGAAACCCATTAGCACATTCATGTTCTATTCGTTGAGAGGTGAGTTAAGTTCAAAAAGCACTGAAGGAATAAATGTTCCTTTCTAGGTGTCTATCGATGTGTGGCCGTCACTTGTTTCATTGCAAGCATTTTACTCTATTCTTTATTTTGTTAACTTCAGGCATTAATGAACTTTTCGACACGCTCGAGTTTCCTCGGGGCAACATTTTTTTGCAAACCGCATTGAGCAATAGAGCAACGTGAGTGAAAGTTGGCGTGGCAAGTTAATGGTGGAACAGAGGTTGCGGCTTGAGCTTAAAGTGACGTAGCGATGCCTTCGTTGCCTTGTTTCGGGGCGTCTGTTCTTAACTGAGAAAAGATTCAGTTGCTCGACTTCATGAATCATTTAGAGGCACGAATTGAAGTATTTTGTGACGTAATGAGAACCTAAAGATTTAATTGGTCACAAAATATTTGTAAGGAATTCCTTCAGGGGGCGTAGGATAGGCAATAGAGTAAAGTTAAGTGCGCCTATCCTATACTGAGGGCACTGGCGTCTCCAGAGGGGACAGTTAGGTCGCCTCGGCTCCAACTCGATCTTTAGGATTTCTATATTCCGCGCCCATTTCGCTATTCTATTTTTATACTTGCGCTGATCATTTTTACCTTTTCTTCCTCCTTAACTTCCTATATATATGCGCGGAGGATCCTGTGTGGGAACATACCCTGTGCAAAGATTTTCCGTTCTCAGAGTTCATACTAAATGGTCCGGTTTTTTTCGGTGTGAGATAGTCTGAGTTACTCAAGCGCTGCTATTCTTACTACTACTACTACTACTACTACTACTACTAGGTCCAACTACTACTTCTACCATTACTAGGTCCAACTAATACTACTGTGGTTTTGTTCGTCGTAAAGTGATTTTGTTCAGCTACCTAGCGCTCCTAATTGGAACGAGTTAAGATGGTTTGATGAAGCAGCTCGTTTTATTTGAGGATAGTGTTCACCATTTGGTGTTTGAATTTTTTTGAATAGTGTATTTAATTTTTTGTTTGAGTTTGTATTTTCATTGAGATGCACCCATTAGTATCTATGATGTATAAATTCGTGTTCCGCTTGAGATCGTCCCAATTAGAAGCTTTGCCTGTATGCGCGTGAATCTCGATGATTCTCGAATCGGCGTTATTTTTCGAGGTGCCCAGTATGCCCAGTGGTGTCTGTTAACGTTTTCGTGAAGACTTGCTCTTCATATTTGATGTTGATCGTTGGGAACGAGTTTGAAGATAAAGTAGCTCTCGTCTTATGCAGCATAGCAGCGGCAACACGTAGCGATCGACGAGTGTCTCCTCCGACCTGATAAAATAGATTCATGGAGTTTGTTTCATATGCAGTATGTAACTCGGTAATATTAGAGGTATTCCCAGGACGCACGGTTTTCTTTTGCTGTCATGTAAACTTTGATCATTTCACACTCGAACTTATAGGTATGATGACACGCAGGATTGAAGAACCCTTAGAAGTATCAGAAGGAATGTTACTTTTGGAATCCATACCATCTGTAAAAAAGGCACTTGGAGAGCGACCGACGTACGTCGGTGAGAATTTTTTTTCCTGACGTAGCGGTCGTTATCACTCTCAGATGACTTTCTTGAGTTAGAAGTGAGTTATAATGGAAATTCTGCTCTGCAGTATTTTTTTACCATAAAATTTAAATTCAGATAGCGGCTTTTCATTGCCCCTCTCGCATCGCGACTCGTGGTCCGGCGCAGCGCCGCGCTTTCTTTGCAACGAATGATGCAAGAGCCTTCGTCGGCGGCGCATTTGCGTCGAATTTTTCATTCGTGGAAACGTTC
>VOMN01007463.1:0-20422 GCA_014899125.1 Orchestia grillus
CCACACGGCCCAGACCACCCGACCCAGACCACACGGCCCAGACCACACGGCCCAGACCAGTTTGTGATGAACGGGAAGGGTCAGAATGAAGGATATTGATGGCATCCTGCATAGTTTCTATAACGCAAACGCAGACTTCTATGTAAATATACCACGGTAGTAGAGATATTTTCGTAGTTGTAAATATGCCGGGTGAAAGACGCTCAAGAGAAGTGGAGGCCGCTCGAGTTGCAAAATTCTGAAAGAGTTTAATCGAATAATTATGCAGGGTGAAAGTGGCAAAAAAGAGTTCCAACTGTATAACTAATCATGAAGTTTTTATAAAATTCCATGAAATTTAGTTTTATGTTTTTAGTCCATTCGCCACTCAAACGATGTCGCTACGTTTTATGTTCATAAAACACACAAATTTGGTAAATCCTTCCGGGTACATCAGCCAGTCAGTCAGCATACTGCAGAGCAGGGAATACAAGAATTACCTCTCTCGATTATGACGACTAAAGTCTTCTTGTTGAAGCTGAGGGCTACACTTTCAACATGAAGATCCGTACAGGTTACTTACTTATATAGGTCCTCGGGTATCTCCCAGAATTTTTTCAAGAGCAAGAAACCCGAATGCGATAAGAGCTTTATTAGTTTCACACTTGTTTCAGAAGACGGAAAGAAAAGGCACGTGCAATTGTCATGTAAAAAAGTGGCGCAGGTGTCCCAGTTGTTATTAAGAACGCTAGTGTTCAACTGTTTATAGAGTATATTTCATCTCCAGGTACATTTCATAAATGAAATTTTTTATTCGCAGCATTGTTTTCTCACGCCTTAACATGTTTGACATTTAGCACCAATACTTGATATAAATCACTCCTGGAAATTACGTTCACAAACTGCGTAGTTTGTTCATCAACAAGCATTGCAGAACGTTCCACTGCAATGATAAAAAACTTTCGAAATCTTCTAGGTAATGATACTTTTGAAGTACTTTTATTAATAATGCTTTTCAAGTATTATTGCGTTCAAGTTGGAAAATCTAAAGCTATAGCATCTCACGCTGGAGCATCTTTCGAGAGTAACCACTCAAGTTGGAGCATCTCGCAGGCGTGCGTCAGAGCTGGTCTTTTATGGGTGTCGTCTAGACTCTAGACGAAGCGGTGACGCACGAGCCTTCATTTTATTGAGTTTTTTAGGGTTCTGAGAATAAAAATTAGCCTTAATATAAAAGTCACAGTACAGTCGAGCTCAAAATTAAGGAACAGATATTGATTTGCTAAATTTAAAATTTCAATTTGATTTTAAATATTTAGTTCTAACTGTAGAATTTTAAAAAATATGAGCTCAATTTTCCTGAAATTTCAATTTAATATAGACATGTAAAGTACTTATATTTTTGGCAAATGTTTAGGTTACCAGAAATAATACACTAAAGATAATGAAACTTTTTGATGAATGGACGTCTAAAGCTATAGGAAAAATCAATATTTTATTTAAATACAAGAATATAACTGAACATCAATGGTTATTCTCGGTATTTAGTACTCCGACCCTTGTTTTCAATCACTGCTGTTCATCTACGCCCGCAGGATTTCGCCAAATCCCGACACGTGGCAACCGTAATCTTCGCCCATTTCTCATGCAATTTCAACTACAAATCTTCAACAATTCCTTGATCTCTCCTCATGACATTTTTTAATTTTTACGGGTTGAATATTTGTTACTTAATTTTGGACTTGAGACAAAATTTCCATTTAATTTCGAGTTAGTTTTGGCCTCCTCTACAAAACATTAGCTGAATAATTCGCTAATTTTATATTGTTAATGGAAGTAATGACGACTGTCAACATTTTGAAATAACCCTTCATCAACCAGAGTAAGTCCATGAATTTTGGGAATTCTCTTCTGACAACTTTGCTTCTGAAGGCACAGCGAGATTTTCTGGTGTTCCAGTAACGCGAGACGCGACCGAGACTCCGATGTGGATCATGCCTTGGAGCTGGTGCCTCTGCAGGCCTGGTATGCCATAAGTCATTAACCTGTTAACGGTCACCGCCCAGGTGGCCGCTGTTGCATTCCTCGGTATGTGTAATCGACAGCGATCGTGTGAATGTAACATCCACGCAGACATCATATGATGTCGATATCCGTTAACAGGTTAACTAACACTCGACTAACTTTTCTATTCCTTTAAACTTTGCAGATTAAATGGGCTTTGACAATTATCTCTGTTTTCTAATTAGTATCTAATTATTATTAATTTTTCTTGTATGCTAGACGGGGTACGTTGGGGATGAAGATAGATTGAAAGATAGATAGGTAGATAAAGATAAAGGGGATAGAGAAAGGGGCTCATTGGTTTAATTATCAGGAGCTTCAAAGTAAATTGAAATGAATCGATTGTGATTCACTGCGCTCCCGAGGAAACAGTACTCTTCGCTATCAATTCTTGAAACTAAACTTGTGATCAGTGTTCTGAGTTCAGTGATCAGTGTTCCGAGTTCAGTGATCAGTGTTCCGAGTGCAGTGATCAGTGTTCCGAGTTCAGTGATCAGTGTTCCGTGTTCAGTGATCAGTGTTCCGAGTTCGGTGATCAGTGTTCCGTGTTCAGTGATCAGTGTTCCAAGTTCAGTGATCAGTGTTCCGTGTTCAGTGATCAGTGTTCCGAGGTTAATGTTCCATTCGAATAATTGTGATGTGCAAGGAATTTCAGATCTACCCTTGCGCCTAGTTGAGGGTTAAACCCCACGCGCGAATTTTAAACTTTCAGAATTGAAGTCAGGTCTAAAGTCAGGATCGAAATCAAAGGCTGTCCAGTTCCTTGACTTCCGACCTGACTCCAGAATTAGGAGCAAAGTTGGCATTTGATGTCGATATTTGGGTGTCTTTCAACACTGCCTTCAGACTTTGACTGATCGTGTGAAGGGCCCACAACTCTCGCGGTCGCCGTAAGGAAAATTTGTTACGTGCGTCAGAAAAGTGAAATTTTGGGTTCATTTGTGTTGCTTAACTTGGATAAATGCTCCGTGGAAAGAATGGTATGTTTCATACGACAAAAAAATATAACTTTATATTCTTCATATTTCAAGCGGCAGAACTATTTACAGATCTCTCAAAAACATGGCCGATTTATTTGTGCGCTTGTCAATCTTTAGTAATAGAGTTTTTTCTGCTGCGTCCATGCAAGCTACACCGAAGGCACATAAATTGTGCATAAGTTGCCAACAGAAGTAGAGAGTATATTTGTATGCATAAGGTTTCGAAATGTTCTGAAATGGTTAGGTACACCACCGCTTGAAACGGGTCAAAATGAATAAAAGTTGAGAAATGATGCGGTAAAACAAATTTGTTTCTTCTTTAACATGATTTGCAATTTCGAAGAACGAAATAAAATGTAATCAATGTGAGAAAAATTTATTTTTACGTTGAAGCTTCACGTCCAGGCCCCTTCATTTCAATGCTCATTCTCTAATTTAAACCAACGTAAACTAATGTAATCTAATGTAACCTAGTGTAAACAAGTGTATTTCAATTTGACCTAATGTAATCTTATAAACTATTATCAGCCAATATGAAATAATACCAATTTATGCAAACGAATGTGAACTAACGTCAAATAATGTAAGCAAATTATGACGGAATGTAAAACGTGAGTGTAATTGTAATAAAAATTTCCAAATCGCAATAGAGTTGTAATGTGTCTCAAAACAACACGCCAAGTTCCAACAACTTTTCATAGTAGCAAATAAAGGAGGATTTCATAGATACATGTTGCGGTGGAAAATTCCAAGGACATTAGTCTCTATTACAAAAAAAATATGCATTGCAAAATTTATTTACACGTAGGTACATCACTTTGTAAAATGCAGAACTCGCTATCAAAGCAATCCTAGACTTATTTTTAGAAACAATTCATGGGGACTATAATTCAATTTCGCGAAACACTTCTCCTCAAAATACGTCAAGTGACATTCGCTGCAAACAAAATGTCTACATTTTCCTCACCCTCCACAAATGCTCCCAGAGAGACATAATATTAAATTTTTACACGAATGTGCGAAGATCACGTAAAGAAAATTAAAAATACAATGGAAAGATGTGAAAGTCGAATGAAGAAGGTATGAGAATCGAGATGTGGAACTGACGCAGGTGTAAAAATCGACATTAAAAATTATGTAAATGTGAAAATACTTCGAAGATAATTTCTGGGACATAGTTTCGGCACATTTATGTACATATACCATGGCATGTTCCCAGTAAATATGAAATGGCGTACAGAAACTCTTTTTGTACATATCTTCGCTACTGTAAGAAGACGACGATTATCTGGAACAAAATACCGAGAACAAAGTGTCAGTTACTCATTGTGGCTACGGCCATCGATTTATGTACGAAAAATAGAAAACAAACCGCATTATTTCAAATGCTGATGTGGACAAAATGATAAATTGTGGCAGTTGTATCCGAGATTTTCAAGAAAAAAATAGAAAAGCATCTCACTGCAGCCACGGATGTTCTCACAATCAAAACGGAACATCAGATTGTAGACACATAGTAACTCATTTACAAATATTTTCAATTATTTCACTACTTAAGCCCATAGCATGACTAAAACAAATTGTAAAATGAACCATAGGGGCAGAAAAAAATTCAGTTTTTGCTTACTCGAACACAGTTGAACAACCATGAATTAATTGAAGAATAATTCCGATCTACGCCCTGGCAAAATCGAAATAAACATCGTAAAACTTTTGTCTAGCCTGTGTGGCCTGCAGCGCCCAGCCACAAGCCGCGCTGTAGGTTGGCTGCCCGCCAGCCTCTATTGCGCTAACCGAAAAGTCGTTAAGTTAATGAGTTATTGACGACTCATTTATGGGAGACGAACATCCAAGATAATCATAAAGAACGTGAGGTCCGCGACATTTTATACGAAGATAATAGGCTTGTGTAATAATTTAACTGGTTCCACTCATGCTTTGGTTTGGAAGCCACTTTGCACCGTCGAATTGAAAAAAAGTGTGGGTTGTTACAATGCAAATCAATGTCAGGCTAACTCTCATGTTGGTAGGACTACAGGAAGCAAATGAATTCTTACTTCAATGTAAGAAGTATTGGCTTACAGTAATAAATTGCAGCACTTAATTGAATACGAAGCATAAGATTAAAACATTATAAAACAAAAATACACAGCTATTGTGACAGACAAATTACCGATTTAGGATACTTAGGTATTCAACGGGTGGTATGTGTCCAGACAAAGTTGCTCCTCAAGGCTTCCAAACCTACTGTACGCAATAAATGTCTTTTGAGGTCGCATCTCTCTTCCTACGTCGTCATCAGTACCCTAGCACGAAAATTTTCAAAGGTGACCAGTCAGTTTTTACGTATGGGTAAGCGAGCGCTTGAGAAATACTCGTGCAGGTATTAGAAATACTTACGGCTAGAGAATGTTACGGTGCGTCTCGCCCAATCCACTTTGCGACTATAGAAGTTTAACGATCCATGAGTAGTTCATTAAATGATTATATCAACCCACACGAGCCCTAGCAGACAGGACGTGGGCCTCCTCTCAGTGGTTCCATGGCCGGCACAGGGACCAATCAACAAGCAGGAATCACGGCATGGGCAACCTTCCAGGTAAAACTTTTTAGGAGCACCCGATCGAGCAGCACAATTACCTCCCATGTCAACAGTTGTTCTCTCCACGGTGGGATCCCTCTGATGACACGCGCCCGCTACACAACCTATCTTGACTTGATGCCTCATCTCCTTTCGAATGGCGTAACTTCAAAACCGGAAGAAACCTCAAGTTTCAGTATGAATGTGTTCGAGTGGACTGCGACTTTTTTCCTTATCATGTCCTCGAATTAATTTTTTCCGTCTTCTTTAGAGTGAACTCAGGATCAAATTAGCGAAGATCCAAGCCTGCCGAAGCAAAAGTTGTCTAAGGGTAACGGGAATACAAGAATGCCCTCATTCAATTGACTAGTAAATTCAATACAGTAAAAGTCAGAAGGACTTTATTTACCGTTTTATTCTTGTCTGTTATAAGTACTTCACTTGGAAAAGGAAGTTTAAGCCACACATTCCTCACATCCATTACACCAGTAGTTGTAAGGCATTTAAAACCCAACGGTAGAACGTGTTGGAATAAATAAAAGTTCACAGTTGCATGCAATGTGTTCGTGATTGCGTCGTGCGTTGCGTCTTCATTAGTGAGGTTCACACGACGAACTTAACGTCCAGTGGTGTCATGTGGTGATATTCTACTCAATCTGGCGGGATTATCTCGCTCCAGAAAATATCATTGCTGTTCTACAGAAGTAACAGGTTCAGTGTACATGCTCACGTATCTTGCGCACCTTCTCATAATTATCATCGAAATTTGAGTACTTTAGTAAGTAAACTGAAGGGGTAATTTTCTTACTAACGAGCAGCTACGAAAGAACATGTAGGAAAATATTTCCTCTGAGTTATGATATTCGATTTTAATATTCACGCACTTAAAAGCAGTTACAATTATTTGAACTTAATAACAGCGCTTCATCAAGTGAAATAATTAGATTGAATTTTGGCAACAAACGTATTTCGTCCATACAACGATAAAGGTGTTATATGGTGCGAGTGGAGGGTTTCATTTTTTCCTGCCTTGCATGGAAACATAGAATAATGTTTCTATGTTAAGTGATGCAGGATTGAATCCCCTTAATTTTACCATAAGAAATGTTTAATTTCGACTTGACGCATGGCTAGAATTTCTCAACCTCACGTATATTCGTTTCCACAACTTCACAGGGAATGAAAGAAAAATTTATTAAGCAAGTATATTTATTTCGCAGACCAGAAAATCAAACAAAATGGACCAAGGGGAGCTTCACCATTGGCTTATCACTGCTCTCGTAGTTTCCAAAATTTCAACAGAAATCATCACAAGCTTCAGCTTCGCATCAAAACTCACAGACTGGCACCAGAGTGCGCAGTATTGCTCCACTGAACTGCTGGCCACCTTAGGTGTACGGCATAGATCCATTTACGTTGTTCAGATAAGGATAGTTATCCGGACACGGACCTTGGCAAATCTTCATATATATCTCAGTGTTAGCGATGGGCAGGGGAGCATGGTAGGGGCAGTTGGCATTGTCAGCTTCCATGCAATTTTTGTTTTGCATGAGGTTGCTGCACTTGAAGCTGGGCATTTCCCCCAGGTCAGACAAGACTACTGGATTTTGGACCCAGTCCAACATTTGACGCACTGTCACCACGTACACTTCTGGGAATGCAGACAGGTACTCCAGGAACCTGGAAAGGGTTATAGAGTTAATATCAAAGTGATGTCAGATGGAAAAATCATCCCATTGTTGAAAAAAATACATGTGTAATTTATTCCAACATTTATTTCAAGCGCAGGCCAAAGTAGAAAAGTAGCCCGAAGAAAGAAGCAGATAATATCGGTTATAACAAAAATATATGCAGTTTAGTGTAGAAGTATACATAGCGCATATATCAGCCCTCGCAGCGGCGCCAAGGTACTTAAACGAACTGCCATGGAAACCGAGGCCTCGGATAACATCGTAAAACGCACGAAGCGTGATGTTCGTTTGCTTTATTGAAAAACTTATGTACTCAAATTTTCACTACGGGACTTCGCTTTTCCGGAAAGTTTTTTGTCGTTTTATATCGCACATGGTGGTCCTGCGCAGGCAGCTCATGTAGCGAAATGAAAAAGTTTCGTATCTATAAAATACACACACTCATAGTAATCACCCAAGGGAAAGAAAATACAGTTGAATTTTTCCGTACAGTTGTTTATGGGGAAAAATTAGGTCGGCGAACTAATATACCAGGAAAGATTTGCAGGTAATGAGCAATATTAACCTATTTGCATAATACTAAAACTCTGATCATATTTCTCGTTTGTTATCTTGTTTGCTTGCTTGTTAGTTTGTTTGTCATCGTGCACACTTCCGCAATGACAAGGGCAGAAATTCAAAGCTCACCTCTAAATAGTAAAATAAGGGTCTTCCATTGTATCATAGCTACCGTTCATTGAGACTTGAGTGGTTGAATTTATTTCTTTGACTTTGGATATTTACTAGAAATTCAAGAAGAGTTATTTATGTATCAAACGGGACTATAAAATATTAACCTAAAGGGTTGTGGTGAAATCATAAATAAATACGAAAGTCAGTTTAGGGAAAGTCGATCACGGTAATGAAAAACTCGCATATTCTACCTCGTACAGGGAACAATTATTTAGGTTAAACATTGCGAGTAATAGAGCTTTAGAGTATGGCATTTCACAGGACAAGATGTCCTTCATACTCTTGTCAAACTATGAGAAATTTCAGAGCTAGAAGGAGAATTGTTTTTAGCAACTCAATACAAACGTTGGCTTCACGAGAATGTACACCTCGGGACGGGGACAGACTAGAGAGATGAAAACATCGAGCCCTGTTCAGAGAATGTTCGATGACGTGTTGGGTGTGGCCTTCCTTAAGAAGTTTTAAGTGAATACGATTGGTGGAAATGAAGGAAATGAAGGGTTTTTGTGAGGGTTTCGTGAAATAGATCTTTGGATTACTAGAGTTGAGCTAGCGAATAAGATAAAGAGCAACCAATCTCGGGTGTGTTCCGAGGGAGATAGAAAGTCGAAGTAGAGCGTCGGCTTAGATTTTTTCGATTTAAAGCGATATTTTACCGGATATAATAATATTCATCGATATAAGATCAAATAGAGCATCCAACATTGACATAAGTATATAAGTATCATATATCACATGTACATATAGAATAACGTTTCAGTATGTTATATTTTTGCATGCATTAATTGATTAAATTATTATTAAACTTTTTATTTGAATAATAATAATTATTATCAGTTAATTATCAACTTCGAAGAGATCAAATTAATTCACATAAAGATAAAATAGACTTGCAACAGATACGTAATTTTTACGCTTACCTTCCTTTATTTCAACATTCTTCACGAATCAATCCTTTTAGTTCAACATTCTTCCCCAACCAATCATTCCTTTAGTTCAACACTCTTCACCAACCAATGACATGCTGACCTGTTGGTCACAACTCGCAACTTGTTTCGAGTTCTTTCCTCCTCCGCAAGCATGAAATATTCTTCTTAAGTTGGTGTTTGACATTGAGCAACACTTCATTTCGATGCGCTCAGTTTGATGTTTTCAAAGATATTAAGAATGTAAACTTTTGATTGGTTCTGTACTTATTTTAGTATGGTCGTACATAGAACACGAGAGATATCTTTTACGTCTTAATTTGTAACGCACTTGTCTGTCTCGTGAACTTATTCTGACATTAAACGTGTTTCTTTAAACTTAAATATTTCTATTCTATAATTGGTCAAATTCTTTTTGTGACTGTTCACGTTTTGTCTGACACAAATCAGATTTCGTATGTGACATCAAATTTCGTTTGTGACGTCAGATTTTGTTTGGGACGAATTAGATTTAGTTTGTGAGAAATCAGATTCGTTTGGGACAAATCTACTTGGAAATTGTGTAGTGTTACATAAAACTCAAACAAAGTGCTCATTATTAAAAGAGTTATTATTAACCACAACGAAAGTGAAGCTGCCACTCAGACTGGTAAAGTTTTCACATTAAATTTCGTTTAAATAAATGTTGCCACTTGTATCCCGATTACCTCCTTGAAAAAATTGGAAGAATTTCGAGTATCTAAAATAAATCAAACTGAAGAAAATACTTATACCTTGACTTCAAAACTATACTTAACTCAAATCAGTTCAAGCGGATGTTGCCATAGCAATTGTCCCAAGTCATTTGCCATTCGAGTCCGATGGTAGAAACGTAATCGCTACTGGAATGATTATGCGTAGATGTAACAGTGTAAGATAGCGAATGATGTATAATAAAACTGTGATATAGTTTGTAATAACACAGCATTTGTAGAAGAAGTCATTCCTGTCGTTAAAGTAAGCTGAGGTGTTGTGGTAGCAGATGCCGCGTGTTATTATGGTTGCAGGTACCGGTGTGGAGAATTTTTGTGGTTGTTTGCAGTGATTTGCTCAACTGTTTTTATTCATGAGACGCTGTGCAGCATTGAAAATATTCCTGTCCGAAAATGCTTCTCAAGGAATCATAGAGACCCTCACACACTTAAGAGCACATATCAGCACACTTGTTAATTAAGACCTTCGCACACCTACTGGCACATATCAACACACTCGTCAAGACCCTCATACGCCTTTCTAAAAGAACACTTCAAGACACTTGCCAAGACCTACACACTTGTCTAAGGCACTTACTGCTTGAAGCCGTTCTTGCGCACGTCGTTGTAGAACCAGGAGTGGTGGGTGTAAACTCCGAAAGGCGTCCTGGTGGCGTAGTGGCTCCGGAAGTTTCTCTTGAGCAGGTCGAACACAGCTGCAGAGCTCGACTCTAGCTCATCCTCTGCGCTGTGAGAGTGTAAAGAGGAAATTCCTTGTATTCTACACTGATTCAAATTAAGTTTGAGATTTAGTAAAAGCAGCTTCACTTTTCGATTGATTAAAAATCTTCCGAGGTTCTTGATAACGTTTTACAATTTATTTTTAAGTGAGTCTTCATGATATGCTTGTATACATTATTATTTGTTTGTTCTGATTAAAAACTGCTCTTCTCGAGGCATATTAATGCAAATCAAATACCAGGCCTATCTCAACATTGGCGTGTATTTACTCCCATCTGTGATGCCAACACATATCCACATTCTGCACATTCATCAGTATACTAACAATACATGTAAAGGTTGCCAATTCTATTTTAAAAAGATCAATAACTCTTCTCTTCATGCAATATGTTTACGTACAATGGGGATAAAAATCAGTTGAAGGGAAATCAAAATTTCATCCACCAAATAAAGTGCTGCGCATCTAAATTAACCGTGAGATCAGCAGCACTAGGTTTTACATTGCCTCTAGATAGCTATGATCTCTTCTTCACATATATTGAGAAATTTCGGTACCGCGACGCCCAACAACTCTCCATGAAATCAACCCATCAATGATGTTTCCTACAATTTTACCCGTAATCTTAACTAAGAATAGAGGTAAAATTAATGTAAATACTACAAGCTTTAGTTCACATCTCACTAGTAACGATTTGTAGTTGTCCTACGCGTGCAAAGGTTAGGGATAGAAAATTATCGGTGCCAGTGTCGTACCTCTGGCAGGCGTCCAACATGGCGCACTCGATCCCTCTGTTGTCCTGCATGTCCGTCATGGGGGCAACCCACATGCCGGGGAAGGAATCCGTAGGCTTCGTGCCAACAGTTTGGTCCTGATTTAAGACAATGACACAATTTTATATTACCGTCATGGAAAACAATCCGTGAATAGGACTGCGCACGACGCTTTCTTCAACGCTCAATCACAGAGACGCTCAAAAAAATATATTTTTTCAGCATAAACTTCGCATACTTTTGCCCTAAAAGCATCGCTTTCCAGTTGAAATTCAAGGTAAGCGATGTAATGAAGTTCTGTTTAATCTACCGAATTCAGTACATGGATTTCCTCTACTGGGGTGCAAATGTGGACACAGGCAATTTTACAGGAACAATTAGCATGGCATGCAATGAAAAAGTACAAACGAAATTCGACGAGAAACTCCGAATTACGGTTTCTTGTACTCCTTAGATGTCTCATTTAGGAGAAGCAAATCATGGGAGCGAACTTTTGCATCGTAGCTGAATTTTCCGGAGGGCGCAGCTCCTTTAACTCTACGGCAATTGCTCCCACGTAAATACGTTGAGCCCGACTGGATGAATTTTTTGGAACCACAAAAATGAATTTTGTCGAAGCCACAAAAATGAATTTTGTCGGAGCCACAAAAATAAACTTTGTCAGAGCCACAAAAAAGGAATTTTGTCGGAGCCACAAAAATGAATTTTGTCTGAGCCTCGGATGAAAATGTTAGAGCGTTGCTTCAGACCTAAAGGGCATTTCAGTAAAATTTATCTACACGTTGCCATTAACGTCATAATCTTTTTCACGAGTAAGATAAAAAAAAGAAAGAAAATGAAAATATTCGAGTTATCAGCTCTTAAAGAGTACTTACAATTTAAAGAAACACCTTTTAACAAAAACTCGATACTTCCGCTCCCTAGTGAAAAGTCGGGGTTCGATTACCGGTTGAGAAGGTCGATTTTCGCGGAGTGTTTTCTTTGGGAAGGAAGCTTAAGCCTCTCATTCCTCACATCGCTCACACGTCAGTCAGTAATTGTATTTTGAAAATTCAACGATGCACTGTACGTCAACTTTGTTGGAATTAATGCTAAAGTTTCATTTGGAAATAAAATTTATACTTAAATATGGAGCGCAATAACCGTAGATTTTATCAATCGCACACCTAAGGTATGTATTACTGTTCCACCACCAACATGTTCTATACCTACACACCAGGCCGAGTTTACTACTACTGGACCAGTCGGCGTTCAGTAAGAATAACAAGGAAAGTACAGTTTTTGTCAACCAGAAAAAAGATTGTGTGTCAAATGGTAAAGTTCATAAATGCTGAACTTTTTCAACAGAGGAAATGAATTTGTTCCAATTCAAGACAAACATATTTTAAATACTGGATGACATCAACGCACCTGGACACTAGCATAGTCGAGGGTGTAGGGCCAGAGGGCGCCTCGCACTGAGCCATCAGCCTGCACAAACCACGGTGTGTACTGAAGGGACGGCCACGAGCAGTCGTACTCGAAGCCCGCCTCCTGGAGGGCGCCGTACATCACGTTGCCACCCACTTCCAGTAGCGGCGCACGGAAGCCCTGCGTGTGAAAGGAAAATTTGGCTTGTTCCAGGCTTCTTTTCAGTAAACCTCGCAAGGGGAATGAATGCTTCTGCTTTGTCTGGAGTTTTTTGGGCCAACGCAGCTTGTAAAGCAAACATTTTTGCTGTGTCATGCGTTTTCTGCAGGAATTTTACCAGTGAAGTGAACATTTCTGTTGTGTTATGCGTTTTCTGCAGGAATTGTACCTATGAAGTGAACATTTCTGCTGTGTCATGCGTTTTCTGCAGGAATTGTTCCTGTGAAGTAAACATTTCTGCTGTGTCATGCGTTTTTTTTAAAGAGGGGGGGAGGATGGAGGACCATGCATGCTATGCGATTATTCCCGTTGTCGCTGGCATTGCCAGCAAAATTTCAAAAATTAGTGTAAATTTTTCGTATTCTCATTCTTTCACTGTGAGACATCTGCATGCACAAACCACGATAATATCCACCGCAATATCCTCGGATGCAATGTGGATATTGCAATTGATGCTACGGTAACCTCAATCCATTTTATGATAAATCCCACCCTTGCGAAACTAGTGGCCTTTATCAGAGGTGAGAACCGTTCCTCTCGTGATAAGGTAAATAACTCAGTTTGTGACGACCGTGCGCTCCAAACCCGAAATTAACACTTAGAAATTTGTCTCATAATATGAGTACATGTTGTTTCCTTGATCAACAAACTACTATGGAACTGTACAATTAATAGCTTTCTTCCTCCCCTATGTAAAAATAAATTTAACGTATTAAGTATTCGTTTCTCACACGCTTTCTTGATGTCATCGTCACCTTATTTCTGGACCATGATACAGATGTGTATTCAAGGCAATTGTGGATTTGTAACTGCTAAATGTACATTTCATCACTGGTATATATGTACAGCATACTGACTTGGTTCATGCGTACAGACAGCTCCATCCCCGCATGTAGGATAACAGGAATCGGGATAATTCTTACGTCCTTATTACTCATGAGCCAATTCCCATCCTGGTATTCTGTGAGCAAGAATTAAATTTTTGGTATTCTGTCCCTCCGAACGGGTATCAAAATCCTTCATACGAGGCATTGAAAACAAATCTTGCAGCCTACCTTCTCTTGAGGCATTGTAGGAACACCTTATTCCGGGCGTTTATTTTGTGAACAAACCCATACGTACAAAACAGTGCAAAAACCGAGTTTACGTACGTCTGTCTACGGCAATCAATGTCAATATGTATTTTAAGGCGAGTATGTACGTAGGTAAGTTCCAATTTTCACTTGCCTAATGCCACGTTTGCTAACCCTAGTCCGTAATTGGAAGTAACTTATTCAGACACTGTAGCTTATTGAGCTACACATGAACTTGAGGCTTTTATTATAACTATTTACTGTTGATTAAACAAATTTCAGCTTTTTTAAATATTTAGTTTGCCCGAGAAGCTTGTTTAACTTATATATTTAGACTCACAAGTCACGGATCCCCTGAATCTAATTTATTACATCATTTCTCACCAGATTGCAATACTGTGTCTAATTTAAATTAGACACAATATTGTAAATAAATGTTTCTAAAGCTGCATGAGTATAGCAGTGAACTGTGACGTGAAAACTGTGAAAAATTGTCTTTTCCCACCGTAATTTCCGCTCCGGGGATCTTGCCATACCGCTCCAGCATCTCCTTCTGCTGCTCGATCTCTGCCAGCCAGCCTTCCTGAGTCAAGTTGCGCCAGTAGCCCTGCGCGTCAGACTTGTGGCTGTGCACAAGTAAAAGGTTAGGATACAAGCGACAAGACTGTAGTTTGGGGGTTTAGGGTTTAGTTTGAGATTCTTATCTTATAAAGACCAACTTATTTTTTAGATGAACGAAATATGGCGCAAACTGTCATTCATTTTTCATGTGCTTCTGGGAATATATATGTTCTAGTTTTGAAAGAAACAGGAAGAATTTGAAGCTAAACTAAGTTTAACGTTGCACCAGAAGAACTCTAGACGTCATAGATAGTTGGGTTTACCCGATATCAACTAAAAACATTAACGGTCTCGTTTCACAAAGATGCATCTAGATTTTGTTTAAAACATGGATGCAGTCACTGCATATATACATAAGAAGCTGATTGCTTGTCGTGCAAAGCTAGAAGCAGCCTTATAAAAAATATAATTTGGTCGTTATAGGACTAAAAATACGTCTGCGCTTTCTCCTCGCCAAATCAAGTCAGTTAAAGGACTTTCACACGATCAGTCAAAGTCAGAAAACAGTGTCTGAGGACACCCAAATGTGCACATCGAATGCTAACTTTGATCTCTATTCTGGAGTTGGGACGAACTGTACAGTTCCTTGATGTCTGACCTGACTCCAGAATAGATAGCAAAGTTAGCATTCGATGTCCGTATTTAGGTGTCTTTCAGATACTATCTTCTGACTTTGACTGATCGTGTGATGGCCTCTTCTCAGCTAACGCATGTCAGCCGTAATGCAACAAAAAATATTCGTTTTGTGCTGAAACTTATAATGCTGAATGCGAAAGACACGCTGTGTGAATTATTGGACTTTACATCGATGAGACCGAATAGTTTCAATACACGTTCGAGGAGACGTAGAAGTCTTAGGTCGCAATGTGAAGCGGACGTAAACACAGATTACGATTTACATTAAAATGCAGATGGTACTTACATATGCAACGAAGTACCGGTACTCATGTAACGGAGTGCTGGCACGGTACATACGTTACTGAGTGTATACCGTATCGCGACACGGTACAAAAGTTGTGGACTGAATTGTGCTAACGTACCAGATTACTCGGCGCCTACGTAACGAGCAGCTCGGTATAATGCAAGGAACTGCTCGGTACTTACGTGATGGAGTGCACAGCGATCTCGTGGCCGTTCCTGTAGAGGTCGTTGACGAGGGTATAGTCCGTGTTCTCGTGGCTGACGAAGAATGTCATTTTGATGCCGCAGCCGTTCGGGTTTTTGTGTTGCTGCAGTTCCTAGAATAAATATTGTTCAAAATTATGCACAAAACCCATGGAAACAATCATGGTGTTGGTTCATTGCAGTGCTTTATTGAATGAAACTAAAACGTTCGTTAGTTAAAAATGGGCGGCGTGGTAGTTCATAATATTTTCTCAGATCTCGACGCAAAGGTTGAAATATCAGAAAAACAACAATATTTTCGTGTGAGAGCTAAAAAAAATTTTGAGCAACAGTTTACAGTTTCCAATTATTTCAAATTTACCAGACTCAGGCCACTGAGTCAAAATGACTCTAGAGTCCAAAGTTAACCACCACTTCTTCTCGAATAATGCATCAACGACTGAATAATTTTGAGGTACTGTAGAATTAGCTTGTAGACAAGATACAGCATAACAAAATTCCAAAAAGTTTTCCTAAAAAAGCGACCAAGAAGAAATACTTATTTGTGTAAAGGCTAAGAAAATAAAGTATATATGTTTAACAACGATTTGTGTATGCAAAGACCGATGACATGTGTGCAGTAGGTCCTAAGAAAAATGTAAGGCTTTATGGAAGACTAGATTTTATTTTTAATGATACAATGGGCTTCACAGAAGGATCAATGACTAAATGTCTAGTATTATTTTTATAAGCTAATTATCGTAAAGTCCCTTAGCTCCATCAAAGCCGATATCAAGAGAGAAAAAAGAAGGACCATTTAGCATGGACTCTGTGAACGTGGAATCTATGCACAGGTGTGTTTTTACACAGGATTCGCTGTGCATAGAAACAGCAAGTTAAGAAGGAAGAGAAAGGAAAGTGAAAAGAAAATCAGCGAGGAAGGCATGAAACTAGATAGAAATAGAAGCAAAGTGGGGATGAAAGATCTACGTCTAGAAGCCTTAGCTAGAGCTGAGGCAATTTAACAGTGCCGACTTCGGGACGGCCATCCCTAGTGCACAGGATAGACAAAACTAACCAATCAAACCCTGTTGAGTATCTAAAATCCCATGCCTCCTGAGAGGTGAGTGTATGGTAAGGTAACTAGGTCTTGCTTAGAAACGGATAAAAATAGTCATTGACAACTAACGTAAAGAAAGCTTAGTCCCTTTCATGCAACAAATTAATTTACACGCAAGGAAGATCTTCCACGTTCTAAAAAGGAAATTTTTCAATTCATGTAGAACAAATGACTCGTACCTCGTAGAAGGGATGGTTCGTCACCGTGACACCATCATCAAAAGACAGCACCACGAAGTGGGGGATGTCCACCGGAGACAACCCCCCCGGGGTCGCTGTAGAAGAGCAGCTGCAGTCGGGCAGCTTGCACAGGGCGGGGTCGCAGTCTACGGCAAGTTCCTGTGGACGGATGACATTGTGGCGTCACGCGTCGTGAAGATTATTCGTAATGAATGAGGGCTGAAGAACCAGTGGGGTAGAAAACGTAACTCAATATGTGTGGTTCTAATGGGTATCGTAAACAGTCGTTGGTCAAAGGGGTCATCAAAAATGACATTGTGACGTCACAAGGTTGGATGTCATAAAGGGTATTGATTTAAATGAGAGCTGAAGAACGAGTGTGGTCCAAAATGTGACTTTTATTTGAGGTTCGTTTTAACGTAATGAAGTGTGTGGGGCAACCTACACAATGATCGAATGAAAAAAGATATTATAGTTTACTATCAAGTAATCTTGGGAGAAGCACAAAAGATCAATCAAAATAACCGAATAATAGATGAAATGAATGAATATAATGAGATTTCGTAGTTTTGAGAGTACCGCTGTCTCGCTGTGTAAAAAACTCTACTAGGAAAATTACAGAAGATGAAAATTGGTTATTACTTCTCTAGATTTGCAGGTAAGTATATTTTGACGGTAAGCCAGAACTTAGACTAATAAACTTCTTCATATTGTGAAAAAAGCGAGCAAAAATTTAGTAATGCTCCGCGCAAATTTTTTGAAAAATTTGCTATCACCAGCGCACCGGAAGACCGAAGTGATGGAAATAGGAAATCTGTTTTCACGCGTCAGAGGATCTAAGGAATAAGAGCAGTAAACGGAGGCTGCTGGCGCTTCAGAGGGGCACTTTAGAGGAGTCAAGCAGGGATGCTAAGCCCTATGTCGAGAATGTTGCATAATCAATCAATTTAAAACTGAGAATCAAATAAAAGTGAGGTACGTTTTGTTTAAAAAATTGGTTGACGACTTCAAATATTTTTAACAAAAATACACAAGCAAGAGATTTTTCACTGTCCTCAATACGATCGTGTATCATTTGCGTATGTCTACTAAATACGAGAACAATATAACACTAACAATTCACAAAGTAAATAATTATTAGCATAACAGAGGCAAGAGACTCACGCCGAGGACAGCGCTGGCGGCCAGCAGCAGCAGCAGCGCCGCGCCGCCCCTGGTGGAAGGGGAGCTCATTTCTGGGAGGGGGGGAAGCAGCAGGTTAGTGCGGGGCAATGGTGGGGTTGCGTTGGGGATTGTCGGTATGAAGAATGGAAACTACAAGTTATTTCCGAGAAATGAATGAGTTCCTGTTGGAAGTATGCATTTATTCTAGGAAATGTAAAGTTCAGGGTAATAGAGGGTTATAATGAAGTTTTCATTTGTAACGCAAACTTCAATTTCATGCAGGCAAAGAATCAAGTTTTTGCTTGAGAAAGTTAATCTGGGAAGTGTACACGTTTATATGAGGAAACAGTGAAATTATCATAAAAGGACATTTTGAGAAAAAACTTCCAGTTTATAAGGGAAATTACTAATCAGCACACTTGAAAATATGATCCTGAAATATAGAAAATTTAATTTTATGCTGCAAAATCAGGAATTTTTATTCGGAAATACTATTTCCAGAAATAAAATTTAACTCAATTCAAAAAATAGCAAGTTTGTTTGGAAAACAAAAGCAAAAAATGCTATCGGACGACTAGAAGCGGTAGTTTTAGAACGTAAGGAATTGAAAGAAATTTTGCACAGGCGGAGCGTGTGTTAAAGAGAAAAGGCTCTGCAGTTTTTATAGCAGAAGTGTCCGTCATTCCATAAAAGTGCGCCATTAACCCCTAACTTCCCCGGACGCATCGATTCATTCACACTCTAAGGGTCGAGCCCCACACACGCTAGTCGGCCAGTCAGCACGCAGCGCAGTATGACACTCAAGAATTACCTCACTTTAAGTTGACGACTAAAATCTTTTCGACTTCCCTTTGCGGATTGTAACAGCAATATAGAGGTCCCTGCAGCGCTCCTCTTCATATAGGTCGGCAGCGCGCTCTTATCGCCTCTGATACTTCAGAACTTCTTAGAGCGCGGTTAACACGGATGAGATAAGAGAGTTATTAATTTCACACTTGTTGCGAATGAACGGAAATGGAGGCGAGGAGGCGAGAAGAAGTTACAAGTGTCCTCATTTTCTGAAGAATACGAGCTCTTTGATCTATTCATTCCACCTCTTCTTTCATGGTTATCACTATCTAGAGTTTTTTACACCACGGCTTTTAAAACCTTACGCGTGTCCTTAACAAACGAAATAGAAAACAATTCGAGATTTTACGTCTACGCATCGTAAATATCGCACGTCACCGGCAGTTGCAAGGCAATGCACCGGAGAGGCAATCAAACTTTCGAAGCATTATTGGGTGCAATACTTTTGAAGCACTATTGCCAAAAGAACTTTTGAAGTATTATTGCGGAGATGAGAGTCTCAAGCTGGAGTATCACGTACGCGTGCGTAAGAGCAGGCCTTTATTGTCGTCTTTTAAGATAGGTCGTGACGCACGAGTCTTAAAATTATAAACATTTTAGGGATCGGATATAAGAATCGCCTTGACATATTCGTCAAAAAACGTCAAATGTAACTTGAAGACAAATAGTAGTTTTAATTTCGGACTTCTTGTAACACCGCGGACGAGGAGTTATAATACCAAGACTCATTGCTTTCGTAGCATTAGCACGCGTTGACTTAATTAATAAATATATGTGTACTTTCGTGTAACACAGAAAGTCAACAGATGTCCTAACCAGGAATATCGAAGGTTTTCAAAAGAAAAGTAGAAGCCGCTAAGAAAATAAAACCCTGACATTGCTGCATGGAGCACCAAAGCATATCCTTTGACGTGATAAGTGAAAATATTTGAAAGAAAACTGGGCTAAAAATCCAACACTCGCCTCTTCGCCCATAACTCCCCAGAGAAGTGCTGACACAGCACCAGCCCTTGGAACACGTCAGCATGAGACATCACTGGACACACAGACTCGAACCTACGAGTTTTTACGTCAGTCATTATTGGGGCAGAGCTGTCTGTCCTCCAGAAGAACTGAAAAAAACTGTACTCTAAGTACATGGACATTAGGGAATTGTGCATCTAGGCTTTAAGAAGACGACTCTGTTGTAATAAGGAACGTAAAATATGTTAAATAAACATTCGTACCGTACCAAATAATTTACATTTTTGCTACTAAACACATTTAGGGAAACCTTGGAGAAATGTGAGTCTTAAATAAAAAAAAGCAAGATCAAACACATTAGGTAATGTTTAGTGAACAAGAATTTATTCGAAAATATTCAAACATCAACGAATATAGGAAAACAGGGCAGGGTGTTTAATAAGTAATAAATATATTTAATGAGTATAGGTGACATAACATTCAACTATACAGGGTGCCCCAGAAAAAAGGAAACCCATTTCAAA
>VOMN01007473.1:0-12264 GCA_014899125.1 Orchestia grillus
ACGTTTCTCATTTACTCCCCACACATACTTATGCCCTCTTACAGTTATCGTCGACATCCTTGCTGTCGTCGTCCTCGGCGGGATAGGCCCGGTCGTAGGAGACGGTGATGGGCTTGACGTTGCGCTGTTTGGTCACGGGCTCCACAGTCACGCCCTCTGGGTTCAGGTCTACGACGGAGCCCAGGATGAACCCGTGCACTGGGTCTGTGACCCACACCTTCTGGCTGCCTCCGCCCTCCATGCCCTGCAATGTTCTTCATGATTAGCAATGACGAGAAATTCACGGTAAAGGAATCTAGCTTTTAACGCTGATTAACTCTTGGTCTGCCTAAGAAAATGTGGCTCTCCAGTTGCCAGCAGAGTCAAATGGATACGGGATTTTTTTTACTGATTTTGATTCATACTCGCACTATTTCCTGCAACAAATAAGGTTACGAGAAATCAGCTGAACCAAATAAATGTCACCGAGGGGAAAAATAAGCTCAAAAACTGAAATTGGCCCAATATCCACTTCGCTTACGACTGATTAACGATCGAGATCAACATTATATAAATGTAAACTATCACTGAGTACTCCAATATAAAATATATCCATCAATAATAGATGATTTGATAATTGAAGAAACAACGTACTACATCATCGGATGAAGAAAAAAAGACGTAAACGCTATTTTAATGAGATAGCGAATACTTTTTGCAGCAAGACTGTACTTAGTTTCGTAAGAAAAACTATCAGCAGCCTTATGAATCGGGACTAAATAGTACCTATGATCCTCATGAGGGCTAATCAGTATCTAACGAACATGATCGTTGTCACCGTAATCGGTTTACTCCAAGGCTCTCTACAACCTAGAATGCAGTTGCCAGGAATACAGAGACCATCGTACGGCAAGTCATGCTCTGATGTCAGCTATTTATATTTAGTTACTCCAAACAGGACCAATGATAAAGGAACAATTTCTGGTGGTCCATATCATGACGACATTCGAGGACCTCTTAAGTCCCTCAAGAATGTATACGACGACTACCACCTGCAGTACCTCAAGAGATCCACTCCGATATTTCAGGAAGAAAGAGAATTCCGAAACTTTGACTATCATCACATTAACTCAGGAGTTTAACCACCGTTGCCACACTTCTTATGATTATTACAGTAAGACTCTGATGATGCTTAAAATTTATTCGCTGTTTCAGGGTAATTTTCAGTTTGCATGGTCAATTTAAATGAAGTTGAACGTATAAGATCAACTCGAAAATCCAACTCGACGACAGCTAAGACCCCAAGATGCGCTGGAGGACACTCCCCTTCAGCGTACCCCCCTCGGGGTTCGGAACTTTGAAACTGTAAACTTATCTTGAATTACTCCGAGGAAAATCATTCAGCATAAAAGCAGAGCCATATCCTGTGGTATTGAGGGTACCCTGAGACAACCACAGTAATTTTAATTCCCAGTAGTGTGGTGCAGAGTAGAATTGAAACATGTTTTCGGTTCATCATTGAAGTCATTTATGACAGCGACTTCATTCGCGCTCATTTTTTGGATCTCATCCTACGTGTGTACCCTAATCCTCGTGTAGTTCTAACTTGACAGAAACGTGACTTGAAACAAACTTTTGATCAAGCACAGCCGCACGCGGAGCCCAGTTGAGATGAAACTACCTAGGATAAAATACTACGAAGTGATGCTTGACTGAGCCGATTGTCTTTGTTGAGATGCATACAAGGCTGCAATTTTGGGAGCCTGGCAAGCAAATGACGAGTCACGCCGCGATTATAATTGATAACCTATCGAAGACGAGCTCCGGGAACTGAGGCTAAAATGATGCGGCACAGGACCTCGTCCTCTTATCGAGACTCGGTCCGGCCGGTCTGCTTGTGAGCGGACAACCAGCGCTAAAGTTGTCATCTCCTCCCATGCCAAAATCCAGTCAATTCAGCTTAAGTAGAATAGGACACTGGCGTGTTTGATTCTCGTGGTGATGTAAATTCGAATGTTAGGTGTGACTTCAAATGGCATCGTGAACATTGAGTCGTAGTCACGAACGTGAGACCTCCGCGATTAGACTTCTTCGTATCAATTGAAACCCGAAAGGAAGCAAACAAAATGCAGCCTTGAGATCAAGGCTACATAGTCGTCAAGTTCAATATTACTGTGAGGTTCATGACTTGAAGGAGTCAATGGGTTACTAAGAGAACTTCGTAAAAACATGACGAATTTGATGAAGAACTACGCAGAGCATTGCACGAATTAAGATCAGTAAATGATGAGGTGAACTGTGGTGTGGAAAACTAAAACTATAGTTTCACCAGACGGAAGAACAAAGCTCGAGTTCCACCAGACGGAAGAACAAAGCTCGAGTTCCACCAGACGGAAGAACAAAGCTCGAGTTCCACCAGACGGAAGAACAAAGCTCGAGTTCCACCAGACGGAAGAACANCGGAAGAACAAAGCAAGAGTTCCACCAGACGGGAGCACAAAGCTCGAGTTCCACCAGACGGGAGCACAAAGCTCGAGTTCCACCAGACCAACACGCCCACAACAGACACAATAAGAAGAGGCGGGTGACCAGCAGCCGTCGAGTCACGCTGCGAGGTCTCCCTACCAAAACCGTGTTCTAGAAGATGCCTTCATTTCATCACTAGGAAATTTTCTACTCAACAGAAGCAAGAAATGCCGATTTTCTCTTTCTTCTTACGATGTTAACTGATCGATGCGAAAGACAAGGCGTCCCGAATGCTTTCACTACCTGTTCGTTTTCTATGAGTTATTTTATGGTCACTGACCGGTTAGAAAAATTTTTTAATATTAGTAAAGACTAGATCAATTCGCCAACAGTTCGTTTAACGCCATCAGCATAGCGGGTGCAGAACACTAAACGAACGGAATACATATACACCGTATCGCTCTCCTTCCCACAATAAGAACATAACTATTCATATTTAGTATACATGACACCTACACTTGCATGAAGTCTTCACAGGCCATCTAATATATAAACTGCACATCTACAACATATCGCTGTACAAAGTCCATATAGAATAATCCTCAAAAAAACTTGGGTTACAAAATCTATATTTAAAACGTCTAGATTTATGATAGATTTAAATCAAGTCGTATAGCACATTGATGAGCTATAACTATCCTCTATAACGAAAACCACGTCATGATACATCACCGCATAAAATCCCAGCAGAATAATTTGAAGAACGAACATTGTTCTATCTTTTAGCAGCGAGCTCACACCTAAATAACGTCTCAGTAGACCACCCGACCCAGAAGCCCCAACACACCGCCGCGTAGGGTGCCTAAAGAACAATTTCGAGAGGGACTTGGTGCTCCAGCGCCAAGTGGCCTTCAATCAGCGCTGAGCTGCACCACGGCCACGCTCGGGCGCCGTCCAGGCCCCACGCGCGGCCGGCGGCGCGGAACACGAGCGCTACGTCCGGTCTGGGGGGCTACACCGCCTCGGTTCCTCACAGGCACCTGCGCCAGCACTCCATTAGCGATTAGCAGCTTGACAGCGAAAATAATGCCAATTAAATGAGTTGTTCTGAAGCGGTTTCTTTGATCATTTACGGTAAAAGGTGAGTAATTAGATTAGGGTTTTCGCTGCATTCAAATTTCTAACGAACTTGCGATTCAAGCTGAGTGCCGATTGGTGCGATTCATAATTATCGACGTCATGTCCTTGCACCCATGGTAGAACAATATAAATAAGACGAAGAATAAGAGTGCCGAAATAGCCGCTAATATCTGGTATCCGGCCTCTGAAGGCTCATTTGCACAGAGCAAAACAGACTCAACCTCAGCACAGTCTTACACAACATCAACGAAGGTGACACAAATGCAAAAATATCCCACACTGTTAACAAAAGTTACCCAAAAAATATTACTTCGTCTTTGTTGAATCTAAACTTCCCTTCACAACGGATCGGACGTTTTGGCCAATCCATTATTTTAAGGAATTTAAAGATTGAACAAGTCTTACCTATTGAGCTACCAATGGTGCACGATGGGACAGTTTAAATTCCACCCGTAAAAAAGTTTGTAACCAGAAGCAGAGTGCTGTAAAATTTCTATGGGTTATCAGTAGTAATTTTTATGAACGAAGTTTTCGTGCAACTTACGTCTTCTTTTCGTTTTCCATATCCAAACCTCCTAAAGATTGAAGTTCGAAACAAAGGCACTGATCTTGAATCCCGTGCCATGTGAGCAGCCGCAGAGGCCTGTCCGGGCGAAAATGGAATGACTGAATCCGATCTGAGAACTGGAGCCCCACAGCCAAGAAGCCTTGCGCAACAGAACGCGTCGCTGGAGTAGCAGAAGGACAATAATGAATAAATTCTCCCGTTTACTTTGTTCGAGATATTTCCCAGACTGAGCAGGTTGCATGAGCAAACGCAGTGACGGGTAACAACGTTTCCTTCCACTCCGGAGGCATCAGGTTCAATTTGGGGCGCAATGCTCCTCTTGGACGAGGGCGGCGTACCAGTGTGGCCCGGTTTGGGGTTACCCAACTTTTACGAAGGAATCCGAGGAATAAATAGCGAAATACGAGAGAAAAATAGTTATCCAATAATTTCAGTGCTTAGTGGAATAACACATGCATTGATTTGAAATTGTTATACCCTATTCTCACACGCAGGTGAGCGGCACGAAACTCCAATACTTGATAAAATATCGTATGCAGAAAACTTCGCATACTTAAGCCCAAATGCATGAACATTAAATGCGTAATGAATGATCAATGTCCATAACGCCACCAGTACACATTTAATAAATGAGTGCATCTACAAATGTGGATGCATAATACAGTAAAACTATAAAACGTAACATTTCTCTGACTATCGAAGCTCATACTGCCCCTTAACATTCCGCGCTCCATATCGACTGTACACGCTTACCATAGATTTCAGAATAGTAACGCACTTTCGTTCAATTTATTTATTTTTGACTCGCCAGAATCAATGAGAAAAAATGTACACAAAGAAGTAGAAAAATTTCCAGAAATTTCCAGAAGACTGAACGTGGTGCAACATTCAGTTGCACCACGTTTTTTTCAAGTTCAAGTTCAGTTGGTCACTTCAATAGTTGCCTCAGAATGCTGGTTTCTTCAAGTCCTGCAAAAGACATTTATAAGAAACATACCCACATTTGTGCCATGACCTCTCACGAGCTTAAACATCTAGCAAAATCACGGCATTAAGAGACAAAGATTATAAATTATAAATGAGGCCCATACAACTTCTTTTCTGCCCGATTATCGTTACTCCACACGTGCGACCTACACAATGCCCAGAAATCATTCTCAACACGACTCAATTTACAATGGAAAAAAAGATAAATAGGATGAATTGTTTCCCCGCTTTGACTCGTCCCATAACTTTAATAACTCGCATCTTCAACAGCCGTGTTTGAATGAGAAAAATAATCGTAACAAAGGACCTCGCACTCCATACTAAATCCAACAGCTTAGAAAACAAAAATTGAGACAGTAGCTGAAAGCACATCAAAACACACCGTTGAAAATACGATCATAAAATTGCACAAATTTACGACTAAAAAACTACTCCTCATACAGCGCTTTGACGGAAGAGAACACGTCGTGCGAAATTTAGAAGACACCAACCACATAATAATAACCGTTACCCATGCGGAACCTTCAATTCAAAACATGCTTCAAATAAAACTAAGCGTACGGAACACTTGAAAAACACGCGCATGGATCATGCGGTCATCAAATACGGAGCTGTTCCGAAACAGCTCGGATTACGAGCAGGACGGTGTTAGCTAAATTTGGACGTGACCCCGAACAGCTCTTCATGTATGAGAAGTCGTTCTAAATTCTTCCAAGTCTCGTTATCAGGGTCTGAAAAGATGCAGCTAATGAGAGTACTAGATAAGAGATGATAGCAAGGACGACATAAACGAACCGATTGTCTATGAGCACGAGTGTTCATGACAGGTGTGTTGGTTTTTGCATGCCAAAGTTTAGACACATGCTTTTCCTGGGGCATTTTTTGATAGTGTTCGTAGCTTTACCAGTGTCGACGCCAAGTAAAAATGGAAAAAAAGAACACAAAACCAAACACACTTTTGCCAATATATATTGAAGGCATGAGTGGCAATTTTCAAATGATCTTTCCTTTCACTGCAACCAAAGTCTCATTGTTCGTTTACCTGTCGTATCCACTTACAGCTTCCGCAATGAGTATGAAGGAGCGAAAGTACTACTGCCAAAGGACACCAATCATGAGGGATGACAGTAGTATCAGATGATTACATCTCACATTCTGGAGCACTAAGCTGACAACGGACTCGGCTTCCATTGTGTTCAATTCTAGAATTTTAGACGTCTCCCAGCAAGTCTCCAGCAGCCAAGAATGTAAACTTCAAGCTTGATGTCGAATACACCTTCTCAAAGCAATCTAAACTTGGGGTCCCCATCAACCTCCAAGTATCCTGGGATGATGTGCTGAAACCAAGCTTCCATTTTAGGCTAGAAGTTGCACAGCAGGCTCTGCCGAAACCGAGCAGCGATTGTGGAATCGATAACATACCAAGATACGATGGAACACCACAACTCTCAGCGTATCGAAAAGTGTACGGGGGTAGATATCTTTCACTAGCTGCCCATTAATTGATACATCGAATGACCTTAGAAACATTGTTCGGCTACCCCATGCGGAACTGAAAAATCGAGAGGAGACTCGTATGTAAATCACTCGACTGGTTACGGAGTACAGACTGCGACGCTCATGTTATTTCGACCAGACGAAAATTAGAAATAATCTCAGTTAACACGTTCGCTGACACTGTGAAAGTTACTTTCGTCGTTCCATGACATCACAATTGTTCGTATTAATGAGTATTTAAATTGCAATTTTCCCATCGTAGTCGCTCTACGAAATGGAAGCACTTGTAACCCAAACATAATGAACGAATACACATGTTCATCAGGAGCACGAGCAAATGATGGCAGTGAAGCATAGCTAAATAGTAGTTCAGCTGAAACGAGCAATATACAACATGACGCACATGTAGTTCTGTTCCATAAGGCTGCCACTAGTATTTACAACAAATTGAGATGCAGTCATATTATATTTAAATTTGCATTTTCCTTTAAATAAGGAAAACTGAAGCTAGTTTTCCTCACGAAGTTAGATGTAGTCTTCCTACAAATGTACAGCACACTGAAGTTAGTGTTTGAAAAAAGCTGAATTCAGCCTCTTTAAAAAAAGATGTCGGTCATTATGGGGCTAAATTTAGTCCAAACTCACTTCGACCACACTTCAACACTTGGGCATTGGTAAAGCGTCTGATGATGTGGCAAGATTTCCCTGGACAAGCAAGCGTAAAAAAGGGAAACGCACGTCATTGATGCACGTGACCGCAGGCTTCATTCAAGCTGCGGTCCAGTGTTGTCTCTGCAGACCTGCGCACTGCTGCCTGAGCTTTGTAACACAGACCGCTTATTAGGGTGGCAGCGACTCAGGTGATTACCACGAAAATTTACTGCTCTAAAATAACTTCTTGTGAATTTATGATGGCTCTAATTAATAAATAAGAGATTAAGGACCTGCTCACGTGCAGTCGAGGCCTGCTCATGTGCAGTCGAGGCCTGCTCATGTGCAGTCGAGGCCTGCTCATGTGCAGTCAATGCTGCACATGAGAAGTACAGCGTCCGCCCCACACGTCACACGTCGCAAGTTTGTCCTGCGCGTCGGTCCCAAAGATAACGTATGCCGCAGATAAGCCCTATCTCGCGACGCTATCTAGCGCCGCCCCTCCATTGTTAAGCCTGGCAAATCTCGTCACAGAATTAGGCTCGCTCCTGAATTTCAGAAGCTGACTCCTTATTGACAGCTCCGATGTACCACAAACATTGCCGCCCCTCCGTCACTCGCAACGATAAATGGAATCAAAGCGCACCTTTTACACGAAATGAGCATTTGACGAAAAGTTAATTCCATCATACATGCACGCTGAAGACATGGCTAAAAGTCTGAATATCCTGACCACTTTTTCCCAATAAATACTTACACCAAATTTTTGTTTCATCATTTCAACAAGTGAAGTTAAGCATTGCTATGTCGCATGTTATGCCCACGGTTGCAGTCTGAGCGACCGATAATGCGGCGCTGGTGTGATGCGATGTAATCATTAAATGCTAATTCCACTGACGGACAGCATCGGACTCGGGTTAGAACTCAAGAACAGACCTCTGGGATCATTCTTGTTGGCATTTTCGATTCTGTTCCAATTACGCCGCTTCAAAATGGGTGCAGACATGTGAGCTCCAGTTGGAAAAAATTGAGTCATTCTAAATCACCACGCCAAGGCAGACGTAATGATGGTAAATTATATTGCAACCAAGCCCACTTGTGTAATACGTTGTACATGTCACCCGGAACATGTGTCAGTTGTAGTACGGTGCTTCTAATCACTACGTAATGAGCACTCTTTACCGAGTACATAGATTTCAAAACCCATTTTCAGGTGGATGCTGCTAATTTTTCATAAAAAACTAAACACAACTTTACTGAACACATGCATAAGGCAGCAGCTAGTTCCTCGCAAATAGCTAAACGCAGCTTCATTCCAAAATAATTAGATCGTTAACCCTGCGGGTATCACCAAGGTGTTTTGTGGCCCATTTTCGATGAGGTTTACGTTATTTCTACGCGGATTCCAAATTGAACATCTTTGACGCCTTGAGGTGAGTATTGCAGGGATAATGCGTCCCATGCCCTTTCGCTCCCGTTGGGATAATACGTCCCACATATTTTGTTTGGGAGTTCTGGGGCGCAATAGGCGCCGACCCCACATTTGTGTCGTAACAGCACCTGCGCTTCGCCAGTTACTTCTGGCCTCGTGTGAACTCTCAGCCAATTAGATCCCGCTTTCATCAGTGGCGCAATGAATTTCAGATCACTTGTTATACAAGCTAGCCTCATGTCTTCTATTATCCCAACGGGAGTGAAAGGGGTAAAGAGCGAAATATCGCACAAAGAGAAAATCTGGGCCAGCAGGGACCGCGTGAGCACCAGCACTACACAGGTGGGAGCTCTGTCTGCCTTGGCCGTGAGGAAGGCAAACCGAGGGCGTGGCCCCCCCACTGACCCTTACTGCAGCACCGCGGTCAAATGAGCGGCTCGGACACCGCAAATGCGGGGGCATGTGCGTGGAGACAGGCCTGCGGTGCTGCAAGGGTAGTGGTAGTAAACTTACCGTCATTCCTAGAAATTGAAGGATAAAAAACCTTGTATGAAATGAATCTAGAGTTGTAAGACGCCTTCCATTAAAGGTGCAACTAAAAATATGAAAACCAGGTAAAATAAGCGATGCTTCAGCGAAAGTACGGTCAAAACCGGTGGCATGAAAAAATACGTTGCTGAGTAAATATAATTCAAAATATTGTTACATATTGGTTATAGTGAGGGTAGAGATAAATGTGCACAAATGGTCATCAAAGCGGTAACATGTACTCGGAGAGCAGCGCGACATCAAGGAAGGATTCAACAAGCTGCAATGCCAGTCACTCGGAAGTGATACGAGCTGCAGACAGAGCAGGAGGATTGTTTATTTCAACGTACAGAAAAGAATGGGTCTGCTCCATAAATGTGAGCACGAAACATCAACGCCAGCACGAAGATGTCGGTGTGGTGGTCGACTCCTTCTCGCAAGTGAGAGAAGTTATCTACAGCTTGATGCTCCAGGACTAAAATAAATTGGAGGTGTTTCACCAGATGCATTTCTTGTGTCGTTCTGGGATGCGCAAGGAAGCAAGTGCAAGTACGCAGAAGCAAACGAAATTCCCAATTTGGAAACGACACACAAAAAAGCTTCTCAAATCTGAAGTCCACCAAGAACTCGCCCGTCCGCTTGAGGGAAAATAACTCGCTGCAGTTGAGCGAGTCGTCAGGAAGGAACACAGCAGAGGAGGGATCAGTCCCGTTGCACAAGCACCGGACAGGAAGTGGTCGGGTCTCCCCATTGCTGTGCCGCTCCACTTCCACGCCGCACTCAAATTATAAGGGGAGACACGTTCACCACCGACATTATTTAATCAAGCTTGCTTCATTTGGCGTCCATGTATTTTTATAAATCAACCGTTCATTCCAAGTCCTATTTTTGTTTCTCGAAGTGATCGCAATGTACATACATACACAAGAGTTGTGTCCTGCCTCCTACCGAGTTGCACATGAAATCATGCACGCCAGAACCAAAAATATTTCTACGACACACGGAAGAATGCCTCCACGAAGAGAGATCCCAGCACTCTATCGGGCGGAACATTAACAAGTTTGACCAACACAGGACAAAATCACGAAGACTAAGAGAGCCCAGTAGGAGTTCGGCGGCAAAATCACGCAGGAGTTCGACGGCAGGGCACCACGGCCTCCTCCTGACCCCACAGAACTGGAGCGGTCAGCTCAGAAACGTCTCCAACGGAACAGTGCAGTCGTGATTGGGTGTAGCAGTGGGCATCTGTCCCGCTCCTTTGCAAGGCGAGAGTGTACTAGAGAGGGAGTGAGAAACGTGGGGTTTGATCTTCTCTTCCTACGAGAAACACTCCGTGATTGCGTGAAAATCAACATCCATGTCAAAATTTTCCACCGCTCCGCCGATAAATGCAGACGACAACACACTTGGGCAGCCAGCGTTACAGATAATGACTGATGTCTCGTTGGAAAAGAAGTTAGACTAGGTTAGGAAGAGAGAAATGAACACCATGGAATGTAAACTTCCCCCTGAACTACGGTGCTCGACGGCGGGCACGTCACCAGAGCCGCACACCGCTCCCGCAGGTCAGTTTAGCGTGGACTCTCNGCCTACCGCTCTGTGTACACATGCGACAATGCCACGCTGCATTAGTCACTCTGCACTGGCGAGCGAACACACCATCACGGGAAACAACATGATTTTTGGATTCTTGTTTCTGGCAATTCTTATTTTCCAACTACCTTTACTGCATAACAATAAGGAATGTTCGTTATTCCTATGAAGATTTTCTTCAGTGTCATACTTGCATTATATTCATTACTGGTTTTGTAATGACGGAAGGGAAATTTGGAAATTCGTTGAGCTGACTACACAAGCCAAGTTCTGACATTAATTTTTCCTCCAATTTATTCAGTTACAAAGAAATGGGAAATCAAGGTTTCACCCCAGAATAAGACAGAATTGAAACTTGCTCACACAAACATCAGAGTGGCTTGGAAGTTCCTGCCATTACATACTTAATTAACGCCGGCAACGAGATCGTCGCAGGGCTGGCGCACGTTCTGAACAAATCCTGAGCGAAAAACTGCATTCGTCGAATCGATAACCAGCCTCGAACTAGGGCGTCAGAGCATGTAGTTAGACCTGGTGGATGAACAACTCTGCAAGAGGCCAACAATTTCGTGATGCACGAACTCTCCTCCCCCCCCCCCTTGATCGTGCATTCATTGCGAGCCGCCCGCACAGCTTTGTGTCGACAGGGCAGAGGGCCTAACACACGTGTTCTGAAATGAACTGACCTCAATAGCGCTTACGCACTGGGCGCTGTTTCTATTTCTCGGATTAAACTAAAGTTTTCGTCAAGTTCCGTAAAGGATCGTAGTGAGATCAAGTCCTACGAAAAGCAAAAGGTGCACGTGACTGCCTCGCGGTTGATATAGCATGGTAATGCTGTACTAGGCCTAGGGCTTCAAGCTGAAGCCATATGAAGTACGGTCCCTAACAGCACTTTAGGGCGCTAAATACCTCAGAAAGTTCCCTTAAGGTAAAAGGTACTTTAGAAATACCTTTAGAATGCATGGTAACAGAAGAAGTCCTTTCAGGATGGAGGGTTGCTAAGGAAGTTCTTTCGGGGAATAAAGTACCCAAGAAAGTCTCTCCAAAGTACCTTACCTGAGGAAGTGCCTTCAAAATGAAGTACCTGAGGAAGTCCCAACAGAATGCCACATTCAATAGCTCTAAGATGCAAGATAAATGAATATGTCCCATTTAATAGACAAGGTATATAAGAAAGTCCCCTTTGGACGCAAGCTACATGAAGAAGCCCCTTAGATTTAGAGGACAAAATAGGGCCGCAGGTACAAATAGGGCGCTGCACAGAGGAGGAAAAGGGCGCAGTCATTAGCGTGACGCTGGAAGTGGGCGCCGGAAGGAAGGGGTCACAGGCGAGAATGCCAAGGCCTCGAGGTGGCGTGGGGCAGCACCGGTGTAGGTAGCCACGGCAGCCATGCACACCAGCCACGGCAGCCATGCACAC
>VOMN01007488.1:0-17228 GCA_014899125.1 Orchestia grillus
GTGACCACAATCATCTTATAGGTGAATATAGAGGAGCTGCGCATATGTTTTTAAACGCATATGTAATTTTAAAATACGCAATCCAACATTTATTCCAGTGTTTCTGCTCAATGTATCCAACTACGGCACAAACTTATTTGCAAGAGAGTTAGGCAAAGTTGGAGGTAACTTGAGTGTAATTCCACAAACAGTTGAAAAATGCATTAGCATCAGCTAAAAGATTCAAGCTAATGATTATGTCGATAAAAAAACTAATCAATTGAAGCCAATCATGTGAGAAATAAGATTTTTAGATACATATAGATTTATGACATCAAGCTTGGATTCACTAAGTTCCAATTTAGAAGAGGAGCAATTGAAGAACTTACAAAAATACTTTCAAAACATAGAACAATTCAATCTCATTAGGAACAAGAGCATATATCCATATCAGCGGATGGATAATGAATCGAAATTTAATTATGAAAAATTACCACCAAACAAGTTGATGATTATGTTGATAAAAAAACTAATCAATTGAAGTCAACCATGCGAGAAATAAGATTTTTAGAGACGCATAGATTTATGGCGTCAAGTTTGCATACACTAAGTTCCAGTTGGGAAGATGAGCAATTGAAGAATTAACAAGAATATCTTCAAAACGTAGAACGATTCAATCTCATCAGAAACAAGGGCATATATCCATATCAGTGGGGGGAAAATGAATCGAAATTTCATTATGAAAAATTACCATCAAAGAAAAGTTTCTATAACGATCTAAAAAATGGAGATATATGTGAAGATGATTATGAGCGAGCGTGGCGAGTTTGGAAAATATTCTATTGTAAAACATTCAGTGAATATCACGAGTTATACTTGAAAGCTGAAACATTGTTGCTATCAGATGTTTTTGAGAACTTTAGAAAAAATCAATTGTAAAACATTCAGAGATTATCACGAGTTATACTTGAAAACTGACACATTGTTGATATCAGATATTTTTGAGAACTTTAGAAAAACATGTTTAGGTGTTTATGAATGAGATCCAGCTAATTATTACATTGCTCCAGGTTTATCTTGGGATGCATTGTTGAAATACATGAAGATAATATTAGAACTAATTCAAGATCTTGATATGTTGTTATAAATCGAAAAAGGTACAAGAGGTGGCGTTAGTACAATAACCCATCGATATGCAAAAGCTAACAATCTTCACATTCCAAAAACATATGATAAAAAGAAAAGATTAGTTATATCTCTTATCTAGATGCCAATTATTTATATGGATATGCAATGAGTGAAGATTTGCCAATTGGTGACTTTAGATGGTGTACTGAAAAAGAAATCGATCANATCTCTTATCTAGATGCAAATAATTTATATGGATATGCAATGAGTGACGATTTGCCAATTAGTGACTTTAGATGGTGTACTGAAAAAGAAATCGATCATATTTGGAATGAAGGTTTTCAACGGAAAAGAAATAAGGTATGCATATTAGAAATTGATTTGGATTATCCAGCTAATCTACACGAATAACATAACGAGTATTCTAGCTTTAGCAGCTGAGAATATTGAAATAGATAAAGTTTCGAAACTGACTCCTAATTTACATAATAAAAGGAAATATGTGATTTATTACAAAAATTTAGAGCAGTACATTAATTTAGGATTAAAAGTTGTGAATATTCATCGAATTTTACAATTTACATAGAAAGCATGGGTGAAACCATACATCGATTTGAACACATCAAAACGAAAAGAAGCCGAAAATGAATTCGAAAAAGATTTTTATAAATTAATGAATAATAAAGTTTTCGGAAAAACGATGGAAAATATTAGAAACAGAATTGATGTAAAACTTGTCAGGAGCGATGAAGAACTGATTAAGCTTGAAAATAAACCGAATTTTGATACATTCAAAATATTCTCTAAGAACCTGACTGCATGTCATATGAAAATGACAAAGCTAAAATTTAATAAACCAATATATGTCTGGATGGTTATTTTAGAAATCAGTAAGATGTTGATGTATGACTTCCATTACAATTTCCTCAAGACTAAATATAAAGACAGAGCTAAGTTACTTTACACGGATACGCATTCATTAATATACAAGATTGAAACAAAACATTTCTATAAAGACATTCGAAAAATTTTAAATCTGTTTGATACATCTAATTATCCTAAAGATCATCCATTGTACTCAGATATGAATGAGAAAGTCATTGGTAAAATGAAGGATGAAACAGCTGGTACTCCAATAACAAAATTTATTGGTTTGCGGTCTAAAATGAATGCATATCAGACCGTAAAAGATGATATTCAGAAACGTGCTAAAGGTGTTAGCAAAGCGGTTGTTGATAAAGATATAAAGTTCGATGATTATAAAAAGGCATTATTTGACGAAAAGACACTTTACAAAAAAATGAAAATAATTCAAAGTTCAAAGCATGATCTATCTGCAAGTGAAATAAATAAGATTGCGTTATGTGGTAAAGATGACAAAAGACATGTTTTGAAAGATCGAATTCACTCATTAGCATTAGGTCATTATAGAATATAACTTGATGGAAATAATATTGAATGGATTTAGTTAATTTCTTATGAAAACTTTTTTATGTAAATAAAATGATGGTTTATAATAAAAATTGAATTCTAGTTCCTGAAGAAAATGAAATCACTACTGAAAATAAACAATATATTGACAATTTACGAAAATATTTGAATAAAAGTGGTTCTGGTATTTTAAATTTTATGTTGAAGAAGCTACCTTTACCAGGAATGCATCTATCACTACCACGAGGGGTTGAATCAGAAAAAGTTATGAATGAATCCTTTAACGATACCATTCGATTTGGACCCGGCGAATCATCAACTTTGAAATGTCAAACATTGGTTTCCTACAGAAAAAGAAACCAAAGCGGAAGTTGTTGAAAGATTCAATCGGAATTTGAAATCGAAAATGTGGTAATATTTCACACGAAAGAATACAAAACATTGGATGGATGTTCTAGATGATTTTATTTTTAACAATGATAACAGTTATCATAGAAGTATTGGAATGACTCCTGTTGAAGGTTCTCTTATAAAGAACAGTGATAAAGTTTATAGAACTTCATATCCGGAAATAAAAGAGAAGTTTTTTCAACCTATATTCATTCATGGAGACAGAGTGAGAATTGGTAGGAAATATAAAGGTTTTAGAAAAGGTTATATGCCTAATTTCACAACTGAGTTATTCCTTGTCTCTCAGATATTAGATACCTCACCTGTAACTTATAGATTAAAAGATATGGCTGGAGAAGAATTGAAAGGAAGTTTTTATGAACAGGCAATGTCTAAGTATGACAGTGAATTCCATGAGATCGAGAAGATTATTAAGAAAACGAAAAATAAGGTACTTGTGAAGTGGAGGGGATTCGATGAAATTTCATGAATTGATAAAAAAGGCTTAACATAAACTCACATTGAGTTTGAGTTTAACGCTCATTGAGTTAAAGGTTTTTATCTTAAAAAAATGGCTTACTCTAATTTTAAACATTTAAAGGATTTGATTAACATCAAAAAAGATTTGAAAAAAAAGGGCTTAACATAAACTCACATTGAGTTTGAGTTTACCGCACATTGATTTAAAGTTTTTTATCTTAAAAAAATGACTTACTATAATGTTAAACATTTAAAGGATTTGATTAACATCAAAAACGGTTTGAAAAAACAATCTCTTGAAGAACAAATAAAAAAGCAGGATATGGTTAAAGATGTTCAAAATTGGATAACCCCATCATCACACCATTGAAAAAAATTACTGAAGAAACTTCTAAAACCAATACAGAAATTGATCAAATTCGTAAAATAAATATTCCTGCAATAAATATTGATAACAAAAGTTCACTTCTTCCAATTACTTCTTCAAACATTGAAACCTTAGGGCCTCTAGCTGTTTCTTATCTTGGAAGGAGTTTTAAAATGGACTATGATTATACATACGATCCAAAATTAGATGAAGATCGAATGAAGCTTGGAAGTCAAATTATTTTAGTTGGTCAAAATGATATTATCATTGCTGGTAAAAAATACGAAGGGTCGAAAGGCTTATGGGAATTACTAACTAAAAAAGAACCGGTTGATTCTACAGAGTCAGATAAGAAACAAAATGATAAGATAAGGTTAGAAACATTTCTTTATTTAACTGAGAAAAGTATAATAAAAGCTAACAGAGGAAAAAAAATAATGATTTCATAAAACCGCTGTATAAAAGATATGAACAAAAAAGTGTAGCTAGAGCTGTTGAAAATATTCGACAAAAATCATACAGTTCTCCGGATCCGGAATTAAATTTCTGCCATCAAATGTCAATGATTTGATTCATAGACATATGATATTATTCGGTGCTTGGCAAGCTGGGGATAAAAGCGTGTTTAATGAAATCCAGGCAATAAATCACGAATTGTACTTGAAAAAGATTTTTACTGAGTATGATATTATGAATTTGAATAACTTTTTTGGTTTATAAAAAGGCGAAACAAATTGTGTTAACAAGTCGTGAGTCTGATTTTACAACGTTAATCTATCCGCCGATTGATCTGCGTCAAAATAGACGTCATGAAATCGCTCTTATCAGTTTAGACATGTATCTTCCGCTTCCAAATATCTATGAGACTAACTATACATTTGTTTACGAGTATACAGGTGTAGAATATATTATTCTTATACCTACTGGTTGTTATGAAATTCAAATTATAAATCAATTTTTACAGAAGAAATTTGAAGAAAATCTTCATTCAGATCTGTTTGAAATCAAAGCAAATANTTTACAACATTAATATATCCACCGATTGATCTGCGTCAAAATGGGCGTCATAAAATCGCTCTTATTGGTTTAGACATGTATCATTCGGTTCCAAATATTTATGAGACAAACAATAAATTTGTTTACGAGTATAAAGGTGTGGAATATGTTATTCTTATACCTGATGGTTGTTATGATGTTGAAAGTATAAATCAATTTTTACAGAATAAATGGGAAGAAAATCTTCATTCAAATCTGTTTGAAATCAAAGCAAATACGAACACTTTAAAGTGTGTTGAATTGAGATAGAATTGAGAGATCCAGACGTTAAAATTCATTTTGAAAGAGAAAATTCAGTACGAAAATTATTAGGACTTAGAAACATTACCCTACAAACAATAGGTGAACGCGAAAGTTCAAATATTGTCAATATATCTCCGTGAATTCAATCTTAGTGCATTGTAGCGTAGTCGGTGGATCTTATTTGAATCAAGCACAAAATCCAATAATCTATGCATTCTTTCCCAATGTCCGACCTGGATATAAAACTGTTGAAAATCCG
The DNA here is from genome assembly GCA_014899125.1 of Orchestia grillus. Taxonomy (NCBI): domain Eukaryota; kingdom Metazoa; phylum Arthropoda; class Malacostraca; order Amphipoda; family Talitridae; genus Orchestia; species Orchestia grillus. The sequence continues at coordinate 5,334 of VOMN01007488.1, forward strand.
AGCTCAATAGTTTATTTGCCAGTAGCTCTCCTTATAGTAGACAAAATTTGAATTTGGTTTACTGATCAAAACCAAAATTTACTCAACATTCGTGGTGAGGAAGTGACTGTGCGATTGCACTTGCGATCTCTATGTAATCGAATCTATGAGACGAAAAAAACTTTTTTATCTATAATACGAGTCTCATCTAGGAACTGATCTCAATAGTACTCATAGTGATGTTAAAATTGTTATACAAAACCAAGATCAGTTTCTTCTACCGTCTAAGAGCTATATCCACATCGAAGGGAAGTTAGTTAATGAAGATTGTAGTGATTATGATTTAGAAACAGAAGATATTGCGTTGATCAATGACGATTTGATGCACTTGTTTGATCGTATCAGCTATTAAAACGGGAATGATATAATTGGGGAATATTCAAATCCAGGTTTTGCCACTACAATGAAAGGACTAACTACTTATAAAAATAAATCAAATGAAAACGGGTCTTTCTTATGGAATTTAGATACAAAACGAGGTGTCGTAGGCGGTAAACATGGATTTCGAGATAGAAAAGATTGTTTAGCTGTTGGAAATGGTAAATTCGCTGCCGTATTTCCTTTGAATCACATGTTCGGATTTTGCGAAAATTATAATAAGGTTTTATGCGGCGTTCAACATCAACTCATTCTTCGCAGAGGAGACGATGGAAATTCGATTGTGAAAATTTCAGATAGAGATCCAAATGATTCTACGAAAGACAAAGTTGCTAACGGAAAAGTTGTGATAACTAAGGTGGCTTGGAAGATACCTTGTTTCAAACCGTCAGATGAATACAAGATAAAACTCTATGAACAAATTAAATCAAAAGTACCTCTATCAATAGCATATCTAAACCATCAAATTGAGGAAATTATTATTCCATCAGGTCAAAAGGTGTAAACTGGAGACTAAATATATCTGCTGGAGCTGAAAGACCATGGTATATTATAATAGGTTTTCAAACAGGAGATTCAACAGATCAAAAAACCAACAATGCAACATTTGATCATTGTCATTTTACTAATGCTTATATCCAATTAAACAGCGGGCATTATCCAGAAAATGATCTAAAAATTGATTTTAAGAACAACCAATGCATAACTGTATATAAGAAGTTAACCGATTTTATACTACAGGATCAATGTGCTGTTGAATTAGAAGATTATCGAGTGTTTAATCCTATTTTAGTTTTCGATATAAGTCGTCAATCAGAAAGATTGAAGAACACTGTAATAGATATGAAAGTAAAAGTACAATTTGAAGATAATGTACCTAATAATACTCGAGCGTATGCTCTTGTGATGTCAGATCGAATTATAAACTTGCAATCAGATGGAAATGAAATGAATGTGGTATATTAATAGTAACTTAAAAAGTCAAAGCGTAACTCACTCCATATGAAAAAACATGTTTCAAGTTTTTTACCTATGAAAAATGATAAATAAACATTATTGCGTTCAATGTAAAAAAGCTACAAATACTATAGAACCAAAAATTTTAAAAACTAAAAATGATAAATACATGATTAAAGGAAAATGTGGTCCTTGCCAAAGTCAAAAGACCAGTTTGATATCTGAAAAGACTGCCAAAAAGGGTGGATTTATATTCACTTTACCATCTCTTTTAGCTGGTACAGGCGCTGCTGGATCGCTTGCAGGAGCTGCAAGGGGTATAGCAAATGCTGTAAGCAAGAAAAAGCTTCTGACAATCTTTTAGAAGAAACCAAACGCCACAATAAAGTGATGGGAAATTCTAAAGAATCTGAACTTTTTTTAAAGCCAAGTCAAAAAGGAAAAAGGTTGTATTTAAAACCATACAAGAAATAGCTCTACCGTATAAAGAGCTGAGTCAATTCGATCTCATAAGGTTAGCTGTTTCGTTGAAAATTCCACATTTCAAAGGGGTTTTTATGGGAGACAATTTACCAAAAAGTTCTAAGATAGGAATGTGGTATCCTGAATTTAGACACTTTGAATGGTTCAGGCACTCATTGGACGTGTTGNAGGCGCTGCTGGATCGCTTGCAGGAGCTGCAAGTGGTATAGCAAATGGTGTAAACAAGAAAAAAGCTTCTGACAAACTTTTAGGAGAAACCAAACGCCACAATAAAGTGATAGAAAATTCGAAAGGATCTGGACTTTTTTTAAAGCCAATTTTAAAAGGAAAGGGGTTATATTTAAAACCTTACAAGAAATAGCTCTACCGTATTCAGAATTGAGTCAATTCGATCTCTTAAGGTTAGCTGTTTCATTGAAAATTTCACATTTCAGAGGAGTTTTTATGAGAGACAATTCACCAAAAAGTTCTAAGACTAAGGAATGTGGTATCCTGAATTTAGACACAATGAATGGTTCAGGCACTCATTGAACGTGTTGGTATAAAACTTCTAATATTTGTTTCTATTTCGATAGTTTCGGAGTAAATCCTCCAGTTGAATTTGAGAATTATATCGAATTAGATATACTTTACTCAACTTACATCATTCAACGAGTAAATGAAATAATTTGCGGTCATTTGTGCTTAATTGTTCTTTTTAATTTGGTAAAACAAGGAATAAAATTTGATGAAATTTTAATTGAATTTTAAATGAAAGGAACTTTCCCCCTTGAAAAAATAGTAATGACAATCGTTAATATTTTTGGTACGAGTTTAAAGACTGAACAATCTGCATTCCGAAAAGGCCCTCCTGGAATTGATTTTGAATACCTTGATACAGATGATAACTTCGATCTGTCTCATACAAGATTGGCAAACATTTCTTACACAATTGATGATTTTGATGCAGTTAATAAAAGTAATTCAGATATTCAAGATATAAAATTTCGAGCAATAGTCGACGAACAAGATGAAAATATTACCAAATCTATTTCAACAGTGAAAGCCGACCTCGCAGATTTAAGTGTGAAAAATATTGCAGCTAAAACTCAACTAGATAACATTATACCAAAATTTATCTTTTACCAACATAAGCAAATGAAGTTTCAGATATGAGAGACAAAACATTAACAGATAAATATCTCAGACATGTTGTAAACGAAAAAGATAAAATTATAGAGGTGAAGCTCATGAATTTGAGAACAGAAATGTCCTCAGATTTACATAAATGAATTGATGAAGTGGCTAGTGATTTCAAAGATCAATCGGTTATGCTGAATAATATCAATCAAGATGTAATAGTTAACCATGGAGAAATTGAGAATCTGAAAACCCTTCTTTCCAAGATTCAGGAAACAATATCAACCTTAGATGGAAAAATTTTCAATGCAGAAGAAATTCTACAATCATTCGACAATGGTTATAAAATGATGAGTAATAGGCTAACTATTCTGGATAACCATTTGAGAGAAAAAATCAATGTATTAACGGGAAGGATCGAAATACTTGAAGGATGAGCTATAACTCCATATCAATTATAATTCACAATTTAAATAGTAGAGACTCCATCTTGATGGAGCCTAATTTTATTTTTTTTAATCAGTTCGTAAAATTTGATATAAAAATGTTTATAGCAAATCATATGATAGCTAACAACAAGTCGTATANACTATTCTGGATAACCGTTTGACAGAAAAAATCAATGTATTAACGGGGAGGATTGAAATACTTGCAGGATGAGCTATAACTTCATAGCAATTATAATTCTCAATTTAAATAATAAAGACTCCATCTTGACGGAGTCTAATTTTATTTTTTTAAATCAGTTCGTAAAATTTCATATGAAAAAATGTTTATATCAAATTATATGATACCTAACAACAAGTGGTATAGGATTTTATGCGCTGGTAAAATAAGAAAAATTTTATTCCTAGTTTATCTACAATACGGGCAAATAAAGTTTTTTAGTTTTAATAGGGTACATTCCTAAGAATGTTAACCGGAAGAGTTGTTATTTGAAATTCACGGACGACAGAAAGATCTCTTTAGAATATGTTTCGATGGATCGTTTTGATCCACTCCGAAATACAATTGAAAAAAATAAAATGGTTTGAATAATTTTTTTTTAATGAATCACATGTTAAAAAAATATGCAATGTTAAATGTTCATGATTATACGAAACGATACATAAAATATCATTCTAAAAAGAGTTCATACCTCAAGTCACATAAAAAAATGTTTCCTGATAATTATCTTATAACAACATTCAACGAAGAAGAAGCGTAGGATAAATATGTACAACTAATTGAAGACTGTTTCCCCGATAAAAAAATTCTGCTACGTCCCCAGACAAATAATGAATTAAACTTCACTGATTGCTGTAATGACTTTTACGCTCAAGAATATCAATCCGACTTTAATCCAAAAAAAATTGCAGTAATAACTCTTGCGCTCAAGAAGGAATATATCACGTTATCTTTTGTACCGTGTGTAGAAAGATTAAAATTCTGAAAACTATTTCCAATAGGAGCAATCAATTCGTACGACTATTTCGGAAAGGTACAGTTGCAAGTATGTAAATATTCAAAAGAACAATTTAGAGGTACGTATTTAAAAGTATTTTCTGTTTATCAAGACTTATGGTCATATGGCGAACTTCTCTGTCAACTCAATGCAGAATATGAAAACGCCGTTAATCAAATTAGAATTAGTGAATTTAGTCATTACTGGTGTAATCGTTTAAGAATTGATCAGAATCTTACATTTTCAGCATTGCTTAAACGAATAAAGATATATCTAAGAGAAGAAGAAGATGTTGCATTCAATTTCGAGGAAGCAATAATGGTGATGACACCAATTTCTATCAAAAGTAGTCCAAACAATATTTTAAAATTTCACAAATTCTTTCAATCATGTGGACTAATTATTGATCGTAAGAAGTTATGTAAAAATATAAAAACACTTGATAAAAAATATAAAGAACGATGGAAACAAATATGTTTTAAAAACATTAAGTCATTTTTAAATGACAATACAGAATATAAACCTGCTACGCATTTATATTATAATTTTAAGAAGAAAAAGCATGGCAACACTCTATGTCTACAGAATGCAAGTCTCCACGAATTTATTGACGAAAAAAACATTGGTACGGTTTGTAAATTTTGTCGGGTAGAATATATAAGCCCGCAAAATTCTTACAAACGTTTCCAGTACCTGGATATTTATTTTAGAGTAAACATATTGAAGAAACCTTAGCCAGAGCTAATTCAACGGATGAGAAAGTGGATAAAATTGTGGCAAATGTTAATAGTTCGAAAACATCAGTAAATTCAGTTAATGAAAAACAAGACTTGCTTGAAGAAATCTTAAATGTAACAGCCGGTCAAATAGATGAAAAACATATTCTTCTTGATGAATTCTATCCAGATGAATCTTGACATATTCTATCCAGACTCGAACTCTGTTCATCTCACACTGGCTGACTCTGCTGTCCCCAAACTGCTCCATTTACTCCTCAATCTCCGCAGCGGTGCCAAGCACTTTGTGCCAGAGCATCGCGACGTCTTCCCACGGCTTACAGTTCGATAAGTGTCCGTTGCTTGTTAGTANAAATTAACTTCAAATATTACGATACTGGAAAATATGATATTTGATCATGATTCAACAACTGTGTCTAAATTTAACGAATTTCAGGAAAACCTTACGGAGTTACGAGTAAATTTTGTTCGTGAAAGTAGGGTGCAAGATATAGCATCTGATTTGCCGTACGGTAAAGATATTGTTCAACAACTGTCACATGACATTATTTTAAATCAAAATGAAGTCGGTCAACTAAGAGTTACTGTTTAAAATGAAAAAAGATGAAAACCAAAATTTAAAAAGTTATATTACTTCGTTAGAAGGAAGAATTANTGCAGTATGTTAAAGATATTGTTCAACAACTGTCACAAGACATTATTTAGAATCAAAATGAAGTCAGTCAACTAAAACTTACTTTTCAAAATGAAAAAGATGAAAATTAAAATTTAAAAAGTTATATTAATTCGTTAGAAGAAAAATAAATCAACTGATAGCTACTCGAATTCGTGAAAAATTGATTCCTAAAAAATAAAGAAATATTTAATATCATTCTCCATAGAATCACTTTTCACGTATATGTTGTATGGATGTTGTGATTTGCTTACAATGTTAATCAACAGTTTCTCTATGAGAAGTTTTCGTTCAAGAGGCTAAAGGATATGTTTTTTTCAGCCAAATTCTACGGTAGTAGTAAGGGGAACGAGGGGGCAGAGAACATTTTTNAATGTTTGTTTAATATTGACTGCGGAATAATTGTTGCATTTAGAATTGTTAAATTTATAACGATAATGCAATAAATAACTGCATATAAGATCTTAACTGATTTTATAACACTGATATTGATTGCAGAATAATTGTTGAATTTAGAATTGTTAAATTTACAACGATAATGCAAAAATGTTCTCGGGCCCTCGTTCCCCTTAGTACTGACAGGCTTAATACATACACTTGTGTTTCTAAATATAAAATTATTTTCACCCAATGATACTAGATTCCCGGGGGTGACAAATCTTCTAAGTATTGATCATATATTGAATAGTCCACTTTTGAGCACAAGCTGCAACGTGCTCTCCTCGACGTGCTGGCTGCACGCCCGTTCAAAATGGAAAGTGATTGAAATTTTATTCAGATAAGAACCGAGGAGCATCACGGGTTTGAAAGTGAAATTTTTAAAATGAGCTCTTTGTTGTAATGATCCAAGAATTATTATAGATAATGATTTTCAGCTCCACGATATCCTGAATACCTAGGTGGAAGGGATTCTATATATTCATTTTGTTTCTATTATGGATGCCTTGGTTTGAGCTGGAAATGAAAATGAGCTCAATTTCTTGACCGTGTCGTTTTGGGAAGGCAGAATTTTTTTTGAGGATTGACGTTTCTCGTTGTTTTCGGGGTAAAGCGAGTTCATATTCGCACGCAGAAGTTATTGCATAAGTCGAATGATACAAGTTTGTCTCACGTTTTGGAGTTTACATACTCCCAATGAACGCAATTGATTTTTTCTTACTCTACCGTGTAAATTACTAACTTCATTGAAAGGTTCGGGTACAACAGACGCGTCATTTTTGGCCTCATTCTCCTCTCCTGATACTCCCTTCCGTCCTTTGTTCACACGTGCACAGGCCCCAGCGGCAATCCCCACCAATGACCCCACTTCCCTCAGAGACCGGCGGGCCGGTGTAACGTAGCAGATTGGTCCCGTAGTGAGAGAAGTGTCCAGAATTTTTCACGGTCCTTCAATGCAGAGTATGATGCTCATAACTTAACTTACACCTTATGTTTTAGACATGTCACTTGAATTTCTGCGCAGCTAGGGCGCGCGTGAAATGTTAGAATTCTTGCTTCGACCAGTTCTTGAACTATTTACATTTTAGTAAGGGTTTACGTACTGACTCAAGGATGAAATCAGAGTGATCAAATATAATTTTTTGGTAAAATTTGATTTCCATGCCTCAAAAATACGAAGCATTCAAACGGCGCATGTTATCATTGCTGACAGCATTCAAGCTCAGTAGATTAAAATGAGGCTTGGACATTAAATGCTATTTTGTTTTTTCAATGTGTTTATGACAGAGCGTGGTTATTCAAGTTGAACAATTTATCTTAGGTATTCGTAAGTTGACCAGCAGATCCGGTATAGGCAATGTAGCGTGATTCGATTAAATGGAAAAATAGAGCAATTTAATAGAGCGCATCGACTGTATTGAATCCGTCTGTAAAATTGTGATCGAGCTTCCGGCTCATTTAGCTGAGCTCCATTATTTCGCAGTTGATATTCTTGAAATTTCCTCCGACCCTTACACCCAATGTATAGGAGCTATACATATATAAAAGTCTTCATGAAAGGGAAGAATATTAGTTGAAATTTGATTTTTCTATGGATGTCAATAATCTCAATAAAATTGCATCAATAAATGTGCGAATAAAAGTATTTTCGCGCAATTAGAATTCTCATTATATTTAGAAGCGTTCGTAAGCACAAGCATCTAACGCTGGTTGAGTCTGGTATGTGCATTTTGAGTTTTTCTAGCGTTTGCGTTTATGTGAGCCCTCGTGCATAGTAACACGACGAACGCGGTATGGGCACGGTGACAAATGAAAATGTAGTCAAAGCCCTGAACGCGAACGCAGTATGGGCACGGTGACAAATCAAAATGTAGTCAAAGCCCTGAACGTCGAACGCAATATGGGCACGGTGACGAATGAAAATGTAGTCCAAGCCCTGAACGCGAACTCGGTACGGGCACGGTGACAAATGAAAATGCAGTCAAAGCCCTGAACGCGAACACAGTATGGGCATGGTGACTAACGAAAATGTAGTCAAAGCCCTGAACGCGAATGCGGTATGGGCACGGTGACAAATGAAAATGTAGTTAAAGCCCTGAACGCGAACGCGGTATGGGCACGGTGACAAATAAAAATGTAGTCAAAGCCCTAAACGAACTCAGATTTTGAATTTAGCATATTTTATAGCCATCTGGATGGACTTGGTGTCCTGCCTATAAAATAGGATATTTTGCACGATTTTTTATTGACATTGATGTATTGAATCGGGTACGCAATTTTCATCGGCTGGTTTGCAGTCACAAGTGGAAATGTACTCCTCCCGTTGTCATAACCCATGTGTTAATCCTAAATTGAATTTCAGGAGAGAGAATGATGGAGAGGCCTCAATATGTTCAACTGAGGCAAGGAAGGAATAGATCAAATGTTTTTTCCTAGAGGTTAATGTAATTTAAAGAGATTTTTCACAATATTATTTTCGACTAGGTAAAAACGTATGCTTCAAGCACTAAAATTAGGTAAAAAGCAACTTATATTTACTCCCCTGCTGAAGAAGGAAGAAAATTTCTTTACCACACAGCGAATTTATAGAGCTCAATTAAAGTGAAACTATTTTTAGAGGTGCAGTGCAGGTCGCACAGCAAATTAATGGGTGTACCTACCTCCTATTTAACTGGTGCAGAGTAGGTCAGTTATTTACTGAACGTACCTCCCTCCTATTTTAGGAGTTGTCGCTTAAGCTACTTCCCTAGTAACGGGATGTCCTTTTGTGCCTCCTGTTTCCGGTGGGAAAAACTGCTTTCTCAGAAGCTTAACTCTGCCTACAAACTCGTGTAATTCGAGAAGGTTATCGTGGCTTATTTTGATGCTTATTTGAGTCAGTCCTTTGAGGGCCCTGCTAGGTCACTTCATCTATAGTTAGGCCTTCCGGACATCTTTCTTTCGCGCTAACTTTGCTTCTTGCGTTTTAACATTTCCTTCGCTTTCTTTACTTTGTCTTTACTTCTTCTTCACATTTAACGAGCTGTTTCTGTGCTCGGTGAATCATTCGTAAAAACGATTTTCGTCGAGAGATTCTTCCTTCTTTAGAGTCCATTTTGAATCACCACTCTTCTTCGCTCTCTTAGGGTCACTTTTCATGTGGATAAGGAGCTTCAAATTTACTCATCCAATCTCGGTGCTAACGAGGCTGTTTGCTGACAGTAGAGTTCGGCATGTTGACAGCACAGCAACGAGGTCGGAAGCTTCAGTATCTCCTGTAAACGAGCGATTAAGATGAGTTCAAAATCAAATAATTCTTATCGCTTGTTTCCGCCAATCTAATTGCGCATCGGCGAGGTCGTCTTTGAGGACAATTTCCAGAGCTCTGGATTGTGGGAGGTTTTTTCAACATTAATTTATTTCAGTCTTTTATACTCCTATTCAGTTCCTCTATATCTCTTTTCAGATATAGCTCAGTGTAATGGACAGTAATGTCTGTGCGTTTCGTGATATGGTAGCGCGGGTTACAATGCTGCCAGGATGTTTACGAAACTCTGCACAGAACTTATTTCTTGTTCTTAAAGCAAAAGTCGGGGTAAAGAAACCAATCAGAGGCTATCAACGTCGGATTGGTGTTCTATTTGGTCGTACAGGATGACTGTGGCGCAATGCTAGACTTAACCCCGACTCAAATACGTGTATGTATGTTAGTCTGTTACCCAAATTGCTAAATTCATATCACGTTTTGACCCTAATATTTAATTTTAACCAACTCATTCAGTTCCTGTAACTTACATACCTGGGTGTAACCTTATGCCTTTTTTTGTTGTTAATCATTGATGTGCTGTAAACTGAATGCCTTCATTTCTATATAGGCTCCCCTAGAAGCCTCGTAGCTTATTCAGGCCCACATGTGGTATATATCCTGATCCCGGTTCTTCGTCATTCCTCATTCGATTGTAAACCTGTATCTGATGTAAATTACGTGTGGTAAATAAATATTTATAAAGGATTACAAATATTTAACAATTTGTTAATGGGCTTACGCATTCTGTCGTAATGAGTTAGAGAAATTTTTTTCCGGTAATTTTCCCCCCTTCGATATATATATATCATTTTATCATAGCATTCGAACTTAACGATTATCATATGCATCAACATCGTCACATGGAAAGAATGGCCCTCTTGCAGCGGCGGAGGAATAAGAAGCCAACTTTATTCCATCAGAACCCCGTTTATAAATCGGCAAACACTCCTTCGTTTTCCAAAGGAAGTACGATTTTAAAAGTAAATTTATATGTATGCCGCATTGTTGGAGCCCTAGCATCCTTTCATCGAGTGTCATCCGCGAACTTTTTCTTTAGGCGTAATGACAACCATAGTCATGCTGGCCATGGTTGGAATTCCATGTATCCTAGCGAGCTCGGTAGCCGTGCTCAAGTGCTGGCAGCAAATATGGGCGCCAGACCCCCTCCCCCACCACAACTGCTACCTCCTCCACCACTTCCCCCATCACCTGCCCTCCCCACCTTCACCAGCCCGAGCAGATTCCTTCTAGGCGATCACCTCGCCGCTCGTCGTAATTGAGCCCCAAGGTCCCTGTGTTATCCGTGACCTTGTTTCTTCCGAGACTTGAGGAGGACAGTGAATTTCTTGGGCTTTTTTTCAAGCGTGCCTGCTCATTATTGATAATTCTCTTGCGTGCATGTCCAGTATGGATAGGAGATAAGTCCGCGTTTGTTGAGTTGAAGTATAAAGTGCAAGTTAGGCAAATCATGTATGAAAAAATTGCATCAATTTTTTTTTTAAATTGTAATTCTATTTGGTGCACGGTAGAGAAAAAGACCGTGACACTTATAACTAATTAAGTTAGAAACCCTTATTCACGTAGCTAGTTTCACGGACAGCAATTAATTTCATCGAAGTTTTCGTTACACTGTATTAATCCTCTAAATTGGGCGACCACGTGAACTTACGATCCTTTGTATTGATACATTACTCCAGACATTTTTCAGTGCAAGGTCATGTTTGATAGCAAACTAAGTTAATTCAGTATGAGTCGCATGAATAATTAAAGGCGAAATACGACTCGATTGCAAAGAAGAATGGAGAGAAATACGGTTCGCGAATGGTAACATTAACTTGCTATTCTTCAATCATCGGACAAACAAAAATGCAGCTCGAACCCTTCAGACCCGACTACATTTGTCTCAAACTCCGAGGCGCTGAAAATAAACCGGGTTCTCCCCTATTAAAAATCAATGACGTTTCGCCGGTCGATTAAGAAAGGCCCGCTCGTTTAGGGACGAATTAAAGGTTAGTCTCGGCGTCAAAACGCTTTAGTCTTGCTTACATTTGCGCACGGCCGAACAAGGACGTAATATTCGGAGCTGGCGGTCCGTGGATTAAGGTCGAGCATCTATCGGCTGCTTATGGTCGTAATATCTGAGGACGGCCAGCCAAGATTTGAGCCTCATAATCATTGGAGAATTTCGGCCATGCAACGGACAGACACCGTCCATTGAACTTGACTTCATGATTGCTTTGCGCGAAGCTGATCGAGTTCTTAAACCATATCCCTTCCCCACTGTCAATACGTAACAGTGTGTGTTCGTTTGTTCGTTTAACGGTGGCTGCATGTCCCCGTT